>JADBJO010027009.1:0-21854 GCA_016801955.1 Conus betulinus | reverse complement strand
CACAGCGATTAGAAAAGAGCCTGCAAAAGTAGTAATTACCATGGGGAGGAGAATGGGGGGGGCGGGGGGATGTACAGGGGGGCGAGCGAGTTAGGGGGGCGGGGGGGGGAAGAGGGGCGGGGACAGGGGAAGATAGACGGGGGCGGGGGGGGGGCACGGGGGGGGGGGGGGGGGGGGAGTGCGAAGTATGAGAGACAGCAACTACAACTAAAAGGACTACCAACAACAGAAAATAGTGTGCAGAGTGACGGCAAGGGGAAAACATTATGCAGTAGCTCTCTTTTGGGAGATTTAGTCTTCTTGAAGAACAGACATTTTCCCCTCAATCTCCAAAGGAGTTAAGAACGTGTTAACGAAAAACGGTCGGGGAGGTGTGTGGGGGGAGGGGGGGGGGGGGGGGGGGAGAAGGGAAAAAAAAAAGACATCCAAGGAAAAAAAATGCGCATGTCTTAGCTAGGAAGTCTCAACTACCCTGCGCACTCGCGTAGTGTAACGGTGTGTTGGGTATTGTCGTTCTTGGTCTCCTATCCTATCTGACTGACTACGCGCGACATTGTTTTGGAACTTTGCATCTGTGCAGTTCCTCCGCCAAAGAATGTATGTTTGCGCGCGTGTCTGTCTGTCTGTTTATGTGTCTGTCTGTTTGTTTGTGTGTCATCAAGATTACGGAACATATTTCGGAACTGATGCAAACGAAATATGGAAAGAAAGATAGAAACCGTGGCTCCGAGAACGAACCCTGCAGTTTTTTTTTTTTTTTTAGGGCAGGGAAGGGGGGGCGGGGGGGGAGGGGGGGGGGTTCTCATCCTCTGTGACCATTCTGATCCATAGGCACAGCCACATTTATGGTTGCTGCTGTCACAACCGCAGCACCGGCAATCCGCAGGGGGCAGCAGTCAATCTCTAGTCGTTATTTGGTAAACCCACCAGACGAGACTCTACACACTGCTGCCAGGTGGCATCCATTAGGGGGGTGGTCAGTTGGCCTGTTCTGATTCAACATGCGCAGGATACCGCCTACCTAATCCTCCACGAGTGTGAGGCGCCCACCCTCTCGGAATGCCAACACCACGTGCAGCCAACGACAGTACCCAAGACTTTACCGGTACTGACAAACTTTGGACGAAACAGTTTTCGCTGTTTTCATCCATTTCTGAAAAAAAAAAAAAAACCTTCAAGCGTGGATCTTCAATTTGGAAAAGGGTTCGTTTTATTAATTGACAGCAAAGACGAACTGTAAGATTTCTAGCGTTTCAAATTCTAACCCTAGATCCAGTCAGCAAAAATACGGTGAACTGCTCGCGTGGGCCGAGATATTTGCTTTCCTGAGAGTCTTTCTAGTTATTTGTAAGGTAATACTAACTGCTGATTCCGTTTTCAAATCTCTCGTATGCAAAAAAAAAAAAAAAAAAAAAAAAAAAAAAAAAAAGGATATTAAAAGACATTATCTTGTAACCTGCTGGGCGTATGGTCATGTGAGTCAGTTTTTTTGTGCAAGGACGGAGATGACTCAAACAAGGGTTTGTGTCTTTGTAAGGTGCTAACACGTGCAGGGGGTTGCCTCCAGTGTCTGACGTTAAAACGTGCAGCATTGTCTCTCTCTGTAACGCTAACACGTAGAGGGTTTGTCTCTCTAACTTAACATGTACAGGGTTTGCCCTCCCTCTCTAGCGTTAAGAGGTACAGGGTTTGCCAGTCTATCCAGCCATAAACATGTGCAGGGTTTTCCTCTCTCTCTAACGTGAACACATGCGGGGTTTGCCTCTAATCTCTAACGTTAACCACGTGCGGGGTTTTCCTCTCTCTCTAACGTTAACACGTGCGGGGGTTTTCCTCTCTCTCTAACGTTAACACGTGCGGGGTTTTCCTCTCTAGTCTCTCTCTCTCTCTAACGTTAACACGTGCGGGGTTTTCCTCTCTAACGTTAACACGTGCGGGGTTTTTCTCTCTCTCTAACGTTAACACGGTGCGGGGTTTTCCTCTCTCTCTCTCTCTCTAACCTAACACGTGCGGGGTTTTCCTCTCTCTCTAACGTTTAACACGTGCGGGGTTTTTCCTCTCTCTCTAACCTTAACACGTGCGGGGTTTTCCTCACTCTCTCTAACGTTAAACACGTGCGGGGTTTTCCTCTCTCTCTAACGTTAACACAGTGCGGGGTTTTTTTCCTCTCTCTCTAACGTTAACACGTGCGGGGTTTTCCTCTCTCTCTATAACGTTAACACGTGCGGGGTTTTCCTCGCTCTCTCTAACCTTAACACGTTGCGGGGTTTTCCTCTCCTCTCTAACCTTAACACGTGCAGGGTTTTCCTCTCTCTCTAACCTTAACACGTGCGGGGTTTTCTCTCTCTCTCTAACGTTAACACGGGCGGGGTTTTCCTCTCTCTCTCTAACGTTAACACACGTGCGGGTTTTTCTCCTCTCTCTCTCTAACGTTAACACGTGCGGGGTTTTCCTCTCTCTCTAACCCTTAACACGTGCGGGGTTTTCCTCTCTCTCTCTCTCTAACCTTAACACGTGCGGGGTTTCCCTCTCTCTCTAACGTTAACACGTGCGGGGTTTTTCCTCTCTCTCTAACGTTAACACGTGCGGGGTTTTCCTCTCTCTCTCTCTGGGTTTTTCTCCTCTAACCTTAACACGTGCGGGGTTTCCTCTCTCTCTCTAACCTTACACGTGCGGGGTTTTCCTCTCTCTCTCTAACCTTAACACGTGCGGGGTTTTCCTCTCTCTCTAACCTTAACACGTGCGGGGTTTTCCTATCTCTCTCTAACCTTAACACGTGCGGGGTTTTCCTCTCTCTCTCTCTAACCTTAACACGTGCGGGTTTTTTTCTCTCTCTCTAACCTTAACACGTGCGGGGTTTTCCTCTCTCTCTAACGTTAACACGTGCGGGGTTTCCTCTCTCTCTCTAACCTTAACACGTGCGGGGTTTTCCCTCTCTCTCTTACCTTAACACGTGCTCTTTTTCCTCTCTCTCTAACGTTAACACGTGCGGGGTTTTCCTCTCTCTCTCTCTCCCTTAACCACGTGCGGGGTTTCCTCTCTCTCTAACCTCTAACCTTAACACGTGCGGGCGGTTTTCCTCTCTCTCTCTAACCTTAAACAAACGGGGTTTTCACGTGCGGGGGCGCTTTTCCTCTCTCTCTAACCTTAACACTGCGGGGGTTTTCCTCTCTCTCTCCTCTCTAACTTTACACGTGCGGGTTTTCCTCTCTCTAACCTTTTCACGTGCGGGGTTTTCCTCTCTCTAACGTTAACCTTAACACGTGCGGGGTTTTCCTCCTCTCTCTCTCTCTAACGTTAACACGTGCGGGGGTTTCCCTCTCTCTCTAACCTTAACACGTGCGGGGTTTTCCTCTCTCTCTAACCTTAACACGTGCGGGGTTTTCCTCTCTCTCTCTAACCTTAACAACGGAGCGGGGTTTTCCTCTCTCTCTAACCTTAACACGTGCGGGGTTTTCCTCTCTCTCTAACCGCTAACACGTGCGGGTGTTTTCCTCTCTCTCTCTAACCTTAACACGTGCGGGGGTTTCCTCTCCTCTCTCGTAACTCTCGTCGGGGTTTTGCGGGGTCTCCTCTCCTCTCTAAACGTTAACACGTGCGGGGTTTTCCTCGTCTCTCTGACGTTAACACGTGCGGGGTTTTCCTCTCTCTCTCTGACGTTAACACGTGCGGGGTTTTCCTCCTCTCTCTCTCTCTCTCTACGTTAAACACGTGCGGGTTTTTCCTCTCTCTCTCTCACGTTAACACGTGTGCGGGGTTTTCCTCTCTCTCTCTCTCTAACGTTAACCACGTGCGGGGTTTTCCTCTCTCTCTAACGTTAACACGTGCGGGTTTTTCCTCTCTCTCTAACGTTAACACGTGCGGGGTTTTCTCTCTCTCTCTCTAACGTTCACACGTGCGGGGTTTTCCTCTCTCTACTACCTTAACACGTGCGGGGGTTTCCTCTCTCTCTCTCTCTAACCTTAACACGTGCGGGGTTTTCCTCTCTCTCTAACGTTAACACGTGCGGGGTTTTTCCTCTCTCTCTAACGTTAACACGTGCGGGGTTTTCCCCTTTCCTCTCTCTCTCTCTCTAACGTAACACGTGCGGGGTTTTCCTCTCTCTAACGTTAACACGTGCGGGGTTTTCCCTCCTCTCTCTCTCTCTCTCTAAACGCTAACACGTGCGGGGTTTGCCTCTCTCTCTAACGTTAACACGTGCGGGAATTTTGCCTCTCTCTCTAACGTTAACACGTGCGGGGGTTTCCTCTCTCTCTCTCTCTCTAACGTTAACACGTGCGGGGTTTTCCTCTCTCTCTCTCTCACGTTAACACGTGCGGGGGGTTTTTCTCTCTCTCTCACGTTAACACGTGCGGGGTTGCCTGTCTCTCTAACGTTAACACGTGCGGGTTTGCCTCTCTCTCTAACGCTAAAATGTGCAGGGTTGGCCTCTCTTATCTGACGCTAACGACTACAGGCTTTGTCCAGGCCTGCTGTCACGTGTTGTTTAATTTTCATCGACATCCTCGTGAGTAAACACACCACATGACGAAGGGGGACGCCTCCGTTGTTATAGATTTAACGGAGCAAATCAACTCCCTCCATTCCCTTGCCTTACCCGCGTCTTCCCCCTCCCCACCTCCCTCCCTCACTGCTCTGTCAACCACCCACCCCCCTCCTGCACCTTCCCACCACCACCACCACCACCATCACACCAGCAGAAGTCCTGCGAACTAGATTCGTGATTTATGGGCCATCTGCGGCATTTCGCATACCATCATCATCTGTCACTGTGGCCCCAAAGTTCCCCTGCAAGTCAGCTGAATTGGCTGGCACACAATCTGAGGACATGAACTTCGAAAAGCGTTGTTGCAAAGGACAACATCTGTTTTACTATTTGTTTCGCTTGTTTATTTATTTACCTGTCTTTTAGGTTTGTTGGGCGAGGAGGGAAAAGGGCAAGGAGGGAGGCGCGCATGGGTGCATCTGTGTGTGTGTGTGTTGTGTGTGCGCGCGCGCGCGGGCACGCGCGTGTTTCAAGATTGTGTGTGTGTGTGTGTGTGTGTGTGTGTGTGTGTGATTTATACGGAAAGGTTAATATCCAAGCCATATTTTCGATTCGTAGCAGCTTTCCAGCACTATAGTAAAAACCATAGTTCCTCATTTTCATGTGATCACGTTATCAATGAACTGATATAACACTTGACTGGTTCTTTCTGGGAAACAACTAAATAATTTGAGGGTAAGCAGTGAAGACTGAAACAAAAGGGGGATCAAAAGGAAACAAAAACAATGTGCAACGTTTCGGACTCTTCCGAGTCCTTTTCAGTTGACACAAAACAGAAGCTGCTTCAAAAAAATTCTAAAGTGTGACAAGAACTCAAAACACACACACACACACACACCACACACACACAAAAGGGGTAGGAGGCTGGGCAGACACAGGCCCAAGGATGTGAGTGAATAGAAATCATGAAATCTGGGGGTTCCTGAGAACACATAGTTTTTGGGGTGGGAGGGGGGTGAGGGCAAGAGAGAGAGAGAGAGGGGGGGGGGGGTGGAGGGAGGAAGGGAAAAGGGACATTGGGGCTTCGAGAAAAAAAGACTTGAACACACAAAACTCCCCCACCCCCACCCCTTTTAACCCCCAAAGCCACCGTCACGTTGTCAATGCTTTGATCCTTCTGTTGGCAATGGGCAATGGGAAGGAAGGGTGTGATGGAAGGGGGGGGGGGGGGGGGGGTCGGGATGCGGTGTGAGGGTCGGGCCAGTGTATCCATTACTCTCTGCTAGCTGCCTGGGAGAAGAATCAAAAGGGAGGCATGTTTGCTTGTCTTTCCCCAGACACCAACTTTAAGGGCCTTGACGACTGCAATGATGGCTTTCCTCTCCCCTGAATCGATCGCACTTCAAGGCCTGGTTAGTAGCCAGTCCAACTAAACATATTTGCTGGGGAAACAAGAAGGGGGCACATTGGTTGTTTGTTTGTTTTTTTTTTTTTTTTTTTTTTGTTTTTTTTGTTTGTTTGTTGTTGTGTTTTTTGGGGGGAAGAGAAATTAAAACATCAGGTTTTTTTTTTAAGATTTATTTTACATATTTATTTTGTTGTTTTTAATCCGTGTAAGTTTTAAATCATGCATTGTGCAGTGGCTAGGGTGGAGGGGTCGGAGTGCGTTCATTCATCGGGGGGGGGGGGGGGGGGGGGGTTTCGCCCGCAAGTCACTCAGAGCTTTAAATCACGCGTGCAACGAAAACGTTTCCCTCTCTGTAAGTCTGTCTCTTTCTGTCTGTCTATTTATCTGACTGTCTGTCCATCTCTCTCTCTCTCTCTCTCTCTCCTCTCTCTCTCTCCGCTCTCTCTCTCTCCTCTCTCCTCCTCCTCCTCCTCCCCTCCTCTCCTCCTCCTCCCCTCCTCCTCCTCCCTATACCTCTCTCTCTCTCTCTCTCCGCTCTCTCTCGTCTCTCGCTCTCTCTCCTCTCTCATACGCTCACGTGAACACAAATATATTTAGCATGAAACACACCACATGCCAACAGAGCCAGCCAGACAGACAAAATAGACTTCTCAGCAGTCTTTTGCCTGCAGGCAAAGATTACGCAATGGCAAACAGTGCATTAGGTATAGTATCAGGGGGGGAAAAAAATAACATCGCATATGGATATTCCAAACAAATAGACACTGTTTGTCTGCCAAGATTAGTTCCACCAACGGGTTATGTGTGCCATACTCTCCGTGCACGCTAAGTGTGGTTACTTTTCCTCCCGGTCATTTTGCAATATTCCCCAACATTTATGGAGATTTTAGCATCTAAACAAAATGATACCTGTCATTTACATTTCTTTATTTCACACAAAAGATCTGGCATTGTTGTTTCTGACTGCCCTGTATCTTCATCTGTTTATGATTTCCTGTCTCGTCATTCAATCGCTACGCCCTGTCCTCTTGTACCTGTTTTCTGATTGGCAGTGACGTCATTTTGTTGCTGACCCCCTGTCTCTTTATTTTGTTTCGAAATTTCCTACCCCTGTCATTCTGTGGCGGAGATCTGTCTTGTCACCTGTGTCTGACCCTCTGTCTTGTCAACTGGTTTCTGTCCTCATCTGTTTCTGACCTTCTGTCTTGTCCAACTGTTTCTGTCATATTGTTTCTGACCTTCTGTCTTGTCAACTGTTCTGTCTGTCTCATCTGTTTCTGACCTTCTGTCTTGTCAACTGTTTCTGTCATGTCTGTTTTCTGACCTTCTGTCTTGTTCAATGTTTCTGTCTCATCTGTTTCTGACCTCTGTCTTGTCAACGGTTTCTGTCAAATATCTGTTTCTGGACCTTCTGTCTTGTCAACTGTTTCTGTCATGTATCTGTTTCTGACCTTCTGTCTTGTCAACTGTTTCTGTCTTATTGTTTCTGACCTTCTGTCTTGTCAACTGTTTCTGTCATATTGTTTCTGACCTTCTGTCTTGTCAACTGTTTCTGTTCATCCTGTCTTCTTCTGACCTTCTGTCTTGTCAACTGCGTTTCTGTCTTATCTGTTGTTTCTGACCTTCTGTCTTGTCAAATTGTTCTCTGTCATATCTGTATCTGACCTTCTGTCTTGTCAAACTGTTTCTGTCTCATCTGTTTCTGACCTTCTGTCTTGTCAACTGTTTCTGTCATGTATGTTTTCTGACCTTCTTGTCTTGTCAACTGGTTCTGTCTTATCTGTTTCTGACCTTTGTCTTGTCAACTGTTTCTGTCTTACTCTGTTTCTGGCCTTCTGTCTTGCTAACTGTCTCTGTCATATCTGTTTCTGACCTTCTGTCTCGTCCAACTGTCTCTGTCTTATCTGTTTCTGCTTGGGTCCTCGACTTCTGTTTCTGACCTCTCCTGTCGTCTGTTTACTGAGTCCACTCTCTTGACCCCTCTGTTTTCTGACTTCTTGTATCGTCCTCTGTTATTGACCTCCCCATCTTGTCAGTTTGACCTTTGACTTCCTGTGATGTTGATGTCTCTACTTGCTTTCTGCCTCATCATCAGTTCTTGACTATTTCCTCGTCCCTGTTGTCGAATCAAGTCTTGCCACCTGCAAACTGATCCGTATCTTGTCATGTGTTTCGTCACGTTTACTTTTCTGTCTCGTCCGTCGTGTGTTTCTGACTCCCCATCTTATCATCTGTTACTGACTTCCTGTCTTGTTATGTTACTGGCTCCCTGTTTTGTCATTTACTGACTTCCTGTCCTGTCAGCTATTACTGATTCCCTGTTTTAGCCATCTGTTACTACTGATACACCCATCTTGTTGTCTGTTACTCTCTGCCATCCTGTTATCTCTTACTGACTCAACCATCCTGTTATCTCTTACTGACTTCCCCATCTTGTCATCTTTACTGACTCCCCACACCACTATTACTAACTTCCATTATTGAAAGCTTCACATTTGGTATAATTGGTGCGCAGTGCTTCTTTTCCTACCTCTCTCGCGGAAGGTTTGCGCGTTCACACTGCGGTGCAGGGTTTGCCTCCCTCTGTGACGTTAGCACGCACACAAGTCTGTCTCTCTGGGCATCTCTGCATTTTAACGGGCGGCAGCAGGCGGTTTGTTCAGCTCTCCTGCTGTCGTGCGGTGTGTTTTATGTCATCGACATCCTTGTGGCTCATGGTACTGTAAACAGACCGCACGACAAAGGGCGACGTGCTGTTGTTGTTGATTTAAAACCGGAAACAAATCAACCCTCCACCTTCCAATTCCATGATACCCCACCGCCCCTCCCAGTCCCCCTTCTCCCTCCCTCGCTTCTGCTCTCCATCAAACTTTTCCCTCACCTTTCCACCACCACCGCCCACCACCACCCACCACCACCACACCACCACCACCACCACGCCCCACAAGTCCCCGCGAACTAGATTCGTGATTTATGGCCATCTGCGGCATTTCGCATACCACCATCTGTCACTGTGGCCCCAAGTTGCCCGGCAAGTCCGCTGAATTGGCTGGCAACACAATCATAGGACATGAACTTCGAAATAGGGCGTTGTTACAAGGATAACATCGATTTATGTGTTCGTTTGTTTATTTTTACCCCTCTTGGTATTTGTCCTCGATGGGCGAGGAGGGGAAGGGCGAGGAGGAGGCGTGAATGCATGTGTGGGGTGCCACTGTGCATGCGTGTGTGTGCGGATGTGCGTGTGTGCACGTGTGTTGTTTCTGCGCGCATATGCTTCCTTGCGTGTGTATGTGTGTGAATGCGTATGTGCGTGTGTAAAATTATAAAAAAAAGATTATATCCAAGCCATATATTGTGCATGAGGTTATCACTTCTTGTCTTTCTGTTGGCACGTGGGGAAGGAGGGATGCGGCGGGGTTCGGTGTGGTGCAGGTAGGTAGTCATGTAGACCTTGCCTTCTCCTCAGTGTCAGTAAGAAGAATGGAAAGGGGGAGCGTGTTTTTTCCCCTGAACACTGCTAAACGGCCACTGGCGACCCTTGCAATTGATGAACTTTCCTTTTGCCCTGAATCGATCGAACTTTCAATGCCAGTCAACTAAAAATCTTGCTGAGGAAAAAGAGGAGCACACATCGGCCATTTCAATGGGGTGTGGGTGGTAGGAGGCGAAAGAATTAAAACGTACGCTTTTTATACACCATACCTTTTTTTTTCAGGATTCATTTCACTTGTTCACTTTCTTGTTTTAATCCGAGAAAGTTTAAAGTCTACCCGGGGCGGTTAAGTGGAGGCGTCGGTACGTTCGCCCACAAATCACATTCCAACCTTTTAAATCACGCACTCCCGCTCTGTTAGTCTGTTTTTTGTGTCTCGCTGTCAATCTACTACCTGTGTGTCTGGGTTGTCTGTGTCTGTCTGTCTGTTCCTATCTGTTTGTCTGTTGTCTATCTCTCTCTCTCTCTCTTCTCTCTTCTCTCTCTCCTCGTTCTCTATTTCTCATCTCTCTCTCTCTCTCTCTCTCATGCTAACGTGGACACAAATGTACATGTACGAGCGCACACACTTGCAAAACAAAGAAAGGGAGACAGACAAGAGAGAGAGAGAGAGAGAGATTCTGCCATAACAGTTTTTTTTCGGCCTCTTTGTGAGAGACAGGACAGACGAAGAGACAGAACAGACAAGACAGACCAGGACTTCCCTCAGCAGTTCTTTTGCCTGGAGCAAAGATGACAGTTGGCACAATGCCTTACGTAATCAGAAAAAAAAAGTGATATCGACATGATATTAAACAATAGATAGAGACTGTTTTGTCCGCCAAGACATTTTCCAGTGGATTGGTTGTGTGATGCCATACTCACCATGCAACGCTAAATGTGCGACTTTTCCTCCAGGTCAGTTTGTAGCAATTCGCCAACATTCATTCAAAACTTTTTAGCGCCAAACGAAAGGTCACCTTTCCAATTTCGACGAAATGTCCTGCAAATTTTGCACGAAAATCTGGCATTTGTTTTTCTGACTTCATGTCCTCTTCGTCTGTTTCTGATTTCCTGTCTCGTCATTCTGTGGCTAACTCCTGTCTTTTTCCCCCCGTTTCCGGTTTTCCTGTGTCTCGTCATTCTATTGCTAATCTTTGTCTTTTTGCCTGTTTTCGGATTTCCTGTCTTGTCATTCTGTGGTTAAACTCGTATCTCTTTACCTGTGTCTGATTTCCTGTCTCATCATTCTGTGGCTAACCCCTGTCTCTTTACCTGTTTCTGATTTCCCGTGTCATCATTTTGTTGCTGCTTTCTGTCTCTGGAATTGTTTTCTGATGTCATGTCTCGTCATTCTGTTGCTGACCTCCTGTCTTCTCTCATCGGTTTCTGGCTTCCTGTCTTGTCACTTGTTTCTGACTCGCTGTCTGTTTCTGACTTCGTGTCCTGTCTCCTGTTTTTGACCTGCCATGTCGTCTGTTACTGACGTTTCTGTTACTGATGTCTTTGTCGTCTGTTTCTGACTTTTTCTGTGCTGCTGTCTGTTACGTACTTTCTGTCTCAACATCTGTTCTTGACTACTTCTTCATCTGTTCCTTCTGTACTACGTCTTGTCACATGTTACTGACTCCGTATCTTTGTCAGCTGTTTTACCTGGTTTTACTTCCTGTCTAGTCACCTGTTACTGATTGCCTATCTTGCCACCTGTTACTGACCGCCCATCTGTCACCTGTTACCTGTTACTGACTCTGCCCATCTTGTCATCTGTTATCTGTTACTGACTCCTCGACTTGTTATCTGTTACTGACTCCCCATCTTGTCATCAGTTACTGGCTCCCCATCTTGTTCATCTGTTACTGACTGACCCCCATCTTAGCTGTTACTGACTCTCCATCTTGTCATCTGTTAGTGACTCCCCATCTTGTCATCTGTTACTGACACCCCCCATGTTAGCTGTTACTACTGACTCCCCATCTTATCTGTTACTGACTCCCCCCATCTTGTTATCTGTTACTGACTCCTCGACTTGTTATCTGTTACTGACTCCCCATCTTGTTATCTGTTACTGACCTCCCCATCTTGTTATCTGTTACTGACTCCCCATCTTGTTATCTGTTACTGACTCCTCGACTTGTCATGTGATACTGACTTCCCATCATGTCAGCTGTTACCCGACTCCCACCATCTCACCCATCACTGACTTCCCGCCTTATCATTCGCAAGTTTTTCTCTCCCTCTTTAAAAAACGTTAACAAGCGTTAAGCCACAGGGTCTGCCTCTCTGTGTCTGGCGTTAACGGATGCAGCGTGTTTGTTCAGCCTGCTTGTCGTGCGTTCGTTTGATTTCATCGACAACCTGGCGAGTAAAAACACGCCTCATGACGAAGGGGGACGCTCCGTTGTTGTTGATTTAACCGGAACAAATCAACCCTCCGCTCCTTCTTAGTCTTGCCCACGCCTTTCCCCTTCCCTCCTCCATACCCCTCCCTATGCTCCACCCCACACCCCCCCCCCCCCCCCCCAACTCCCTCACCTGCCCACCACCACCACCACCAGAAGTCCTGCGAACTAGATTCGTGATTTATGGGCCATCTGCAGCATTTCGCATACCACCATCTGTCACTGTGGCCCCAAGTTTCCCGGCAAGTCAGCTGAATTGGATGGTACACAATCCAAGGACATGAACGGAACTTCGAAAGGCGTTGTTACAAAGATATAACCATCCATTTTTTTTTTCTTTGTTTGTTTTTTTACCCGTCTTGGTATTTCTCTTCGTTGGGGAGGAGGGCAAGGACATTGAAATGGTCTGCGTGCATGCATGCATGTGTGTTTGCGTGTGTGCATATAGTGTGTTGTGGTGTGAGTGTGTGTGTGTGTGTGTATGTGCGCGCGCGTGTATGTGCGGTGTGTATGTGTGTGTGTAAGTGCATGCATATGATGAATGTGTGTGTGCGCGCGCGCGCGAGCATGTGTGCTTGCGTGCATACATGAGTGTGTGTGAATTATACAGAAATGTCTGTATCTGAGTCATATTTTTAGATTCATATCAGCTTTTCAGCACCATGGTAAAAATAGTAGTTCCACCATTTATTTCTCTTTGAATAGGATTCTCTCATATGATGACGTTATGAATGCTTCCACTTTCTGTCGGTGGATGGGGGGTTGGTGGGTCGGATATGGTGGTGGTAGTCATATGCATTGCTCTCTCACCTTCTGTGAGAAAAAAATCAGAAGGGGTAGTATGTTTTTTCCCCCCCGACAACCGCTGACAGGCATTGGCCACTGCAATTGATGACTTTCCTCTTCCCTGAATCGATCGAACTTCAATGCCTGGTCAGTGGCCAGTCAACAAAAATCTTGCAGGGGAAGCAGAGGGGGTGGGGGCGAAGGGGGGGGGGGGGGGGGGCACAACGGCGGGTCTTTTAGTAAGCAGGAGAGGGTAGGGGTGGGGAAGAATAATTGAATGTGCCCTTTTTTTGTTTTCAGTTTATATTTCACTTGTTTATGTTCTTTTAATCTGTGGGAGTTTTGGTGTTTTGTTTTGTTTTTTTAAGTACACGGTGGCGGTTAAGTGGAGGCGTCGGAGCGTTCAATTCCTCACTCGTGGGGGGGGGGGGGGGGGGGTGGGGGGGGGGGGGTACCCTCAACGTTTCCAACGCTTTTTAATCACGCGTTTGCTGTCTGTCCTGTCTGTCTGTCTCTCTGTCTGTCTCTCCTCTCTCTCTCTCGTCTCGCTCTCTCTCTCTCTCTCATTCTCTCGGTCTCTCTCTCTTCCTCTCTCTCTCTCTCTCTCTCTCTCTCTCTCTCTCTCTCTCAATGCATACTCACGTGCACACAAATCGATACGCGCGAAGATACACACATGCAGGCAACAACAGAGAGAGAAAGGGAAGGGGAGAGAAGGGGATGTAGAGAGAGAGAGAGAGAGAGAGAGAGAGAGAAGATTCAGCATTTCTTTGCCTGCAGGCAGAGAAGATCGCAGCTGACACAACACGCATTGTGTAATCAGAAAAAAAAAAGTATAACTAAATGAAGTCCCAGACGAATAGATGACTGTCCGCCGAGATTAGTTCCACGAATTGGTTATGTGGCGATGTCCTATCTTCCCATGCCCGCGAGACGACGCTTTTTTTCCACCAGTCATGAAGTAAACCAGGTCATCCCACGTTTTCTATTCAGACTTTAGCGCTAGAGTGAAATGTTAGCTGTCATTTAGAATGTTCTGTATTTTGCACAAAGACTTGGATTTTTTTTTTTTTTTTCGTTTTTTTTTCGTTTTTTTTTTCTTTTCCCTTTCTTGATATGCTACCTTTCTGATTTCCTGTCTTGTCATTCTGTTACTAGAAAAAAAAAAAAAAAAAAAAAAGACCCTCCCTCTCTTTTTTTCCTGAGTTTCTGTTACTATCTAACCATCTCTTTATCTGTCATTTAGAATGTTCCTGTATTTTGTTTCACTTCCTAGACCTTGTCTCTTTATTGTTTTTTTTTCTCTCAGTCTGTTTCCTAACCCCTTGTCTCTTTATCTGTTTATGATTTCCTGTCTCGTCAGTCTGTTTTGCTGACTTCCTGTCATGTCATTCTGTTTCTTACCTCCTGTCTCATCCTCTCTGTTTTTTATTTTTTGTCTTGTCATCTGTTTCAGACTCCCTGTCTTGTCCTTCTGTTTTTTAACCTGTCTTGTCATCAGTTCCTGACTTCCTGTCTTGTTGGTCGATGACTTTTATGTCTCATCATCCTTTTCAGTTGACTTGTTTTATCATCTGTTTCTGACTGTTTTTATCATCTGTTTCTGACTCCCAGGCTTGTCATCTGTTTCCGACTTCCTGTCTTGTCTGTTACAGACTTTCTGCCTGTCATCACCCATTTTACTGTTTTCGTCATGTGGTGTGTTTTTTTGTACTCCCAGTCTTATAGAACAGAGGAGTACCTTTACAATGGAAACGAAGAAAATGCTGTCCGTATGTCTGTCGGTCTTTTATGTCTGTCTGTCCGTGATCAAAATGTGTTTCCACTCCGCTCCAGACAAAACTTGCGGGCCGATCTTTTCTGAAAATGTGTGGGTATGTTTCATCTGGGTCACGGATGATGCCCGATGTTTTATTTTACCAGAATAGCCGTTACTCACGGCCCACAACGATTTTTCTTCTTTATTGAATATCTCTGAAAGTACTTCGCCGATTTCTTATCTCAGTGACGAAATACATTAAGACGCATGTTTTAGTGTGACTTTTTTTTTTTTTATTATGACGCAAGTTTGATTGTGACGTTTTTTTAACATGCGTATTCAAGATCTTTCTGATCTAAACTGTGAATACGGTCCATTTTCCATCTGTTTGTCGACCAAACTTTTTGTCATCTGTTCCCTCCCATTTTCATCTGTTTCCTCCGACTCATTCCCGTTGTTGTCATCTTTTTCCGACTCCACGTTTTGTCATCTGTGTCTGACTGCCCGTCTTTCTTGATCGGTTTCAGACCACAAGTTTTTGTCCCTCTGTTTCTGACTGCACAGCTTGTCTGTTTTTGACTTCCGGTCTTGTCATCTGTTTTTGACTCCCGCAAGTCTTGTTGTCATCTGTTTTTGTCTCTCCATCGTATTCCTCTGTCATCTGTTTCTGACTTCTTGTTTGTATCATGTGTTACTTGCTGCTTGTCCTCCTTTTGTCCTCTGTTTCTTACTCAAGGTTTTGCTGTCCTGTCGTCTTTCCGATTCTGTCGTTGTCATCTGTCTGACTTTTTTTTCTTGTCATCGGTTTCTGACTCAGAGGTCGCTCCGTTTTTTCATTCTGTCTGATAACTTCTTCTGTCTTGTCATTTCTGTTGACTGACTTCCTTCTGTCATCTGTTTCTGACTTCCCGTCTTGTCATCTGTTTTCTGACTGTTTGTCTCTGGTCATCTGTGCTTCTAACTTCTTGTGCTTCGTCATGTGTTCCTGGGCTCTGTCTTGTTATATAATTCTTACTTTCCGTTTCTGTGGTCTGCATTCTGTTTCCTGTCTCGTCATTTGTTTCTCACCTTTTTTTTTTGTTCATTTGCGTCAGACTTTTTTTTTCACGTACTCTTCTTGTCTCGCCATGTCTATTTCTGTTTCTTTCCTCTCTGTTCTTCTGTTTCCTGACTGTCTCTTCGTCATTCTGTTTGTGACTTCCTGTCTGTTCGTGTTTCTAACTTCTGCTTCGTGATCTGTTTCCTTACTCTGTTTTGTTACATTATGCTCTTTCTGGTCTGCAGTGTTTCCTGTTTCTTCATTTGTTTCTCAGTTCTTTTCTGACTGATCCTGACTTCTTGTCTCGTCATGCTTTTCTGACTTCCTGTCTTGTCGTCATTCTGTTTCTGACTTCCTCTGTCTTGTCATTCTGTTTCTGACTTCCTGTCTTGTCTATTCTGTTTCTGACTCCCTCTCTTGTCATTCTGCTTCTGACTTCCTGTCTTGTCATTCTGTTTCTGACTTCCTGTCTTGTCATTCTGTTTCTGACTTCCTGTCTTGTCATTCTGTTTCTGACTTCCTCTCTCTGTCATATTCTGTTTTTCAGAATCCTCACTGTCGTCATTTTGTTGCTGACTTCCTGTCTTGTCATTCTGTTTCAGACTTCCTGTCTTGTCATTCTGTTTCTGACATCCTTCTGTCATTCTGTCACTTCTGTTTCTGTTTCAGAATCCCTCACTTGTCTTCTGTTTTCTGACTTCCTGTCTTGTCATTCTGTTTCTGACTTCCTGTCTGTCATTCTGTTTCTGACTGACTTCTCTCTTGTCATTCTGTTTTGATTTCCTGCCTGTCATTCTGTTTCTGACTTCCTGTCTCCACATTGTTTCTGACTTTTTGTCTCCACAATCTATTTCTGACTTCTTGTCTGTCTCTGACTTCTGTGTCCACAATCTTGCTCTCCCCTCCACATTCTGTCTCTGACTTTCTGTCCGTTCTGTCTCTGACTTCTTGTCCCTGTCTCTGACTTGTTGTCCCGTCATCTTGGTCTGACCGTGTTCTTGTTCTTGGCTCCGTCCGTCTGTCTGTCTGATGGGTTCGTCTGACGTCGTATTTATCTCGAAGGCAGCTGAAACCGCTGTGGCTGGCTTTGAATTGATTTTTGTTCCTTGTTAACGGAGGTACGCCACAGCAAGGCTTTTCTAAAACGATTTATTTCTTTTCATTTTGTTTTGATTTTGATGGAGGAAAAAAAAGCATGAATAGAAATCGATGATAGAATTATTTCCAGACGGCGTTTCCAACATGGAGAGGCTGATCGCTGCATAACCTGCACGGATATGAAAATGCATAAACCACATTGGGAAAAAAAAAAAAAAACAACAAAGAGAAATCAGCGCAGCATAATATGTTCTACATAATACACAGCACAAAAAAGGATGTGGACGCTGTGTGTCAGCAAATCAACTCACAAAAGCACTAAATGTAACGCGCGCTTACACACACACACACACACACACACACACACACACACACACACACACACACACGCGCGTGCGCGCACGCACGCACGCACGCACGAACGAACGAACGAACGCACGCACGCACGCACACACACACACATATGCGCGCGCGCACACATACACACACATATACGCGCGCGCACACACACACTCTCTCTCTCTCTCTCTCCTCTCTCTCCTCTCTCTCTCTCTCTCTCTCTCACACACACACACACACACACACACCACACACACACACACACACACACAAGCGCTTACACACACAAGCACACACACACACACACACACACACACACACACACACACACACACACACACACACACACACACACACCCCAAGTGCTCACACACACAAACACACACACACACACTTACACACATATATACGCGCACGCACACACACACACACAAACACACACACACACACACACACACTTACACACACATATATACGCGCGCACGCACGCACACACACACACACACACACACACACACACACACAAGCGTGCACGCACACACGCACGTTCATAAACAGAGAGAGGGGGTGGGGGTAGGGGGCTCTTAACTGGAAAAAAAAGATAGTGGTTGAAGATAATGTTGAGACTTTCACTTTGACTTCTCACTTTTGAAGACAAAATATATTTTTGTTTTGTTTTGGGTTTTTTGTGTTTTTTTTTCTTTGTTGTTTTTTGTTAATTGAAGATGAAGGAATTTAAAAGTGAAGAAGCTGAATTAGAATCTGCATTGTTTCAACTTCATTTCATTTTCTAATTTCTGTGTCTTTTTTTTTTTTTCGTTGGTATCATTCAGTATGTCGTGATTGGTCCCGTTCTCTTAACTTCCTTCAAATTGGGAGGAAGAAACCTTGGCTTTCACCTGCAGGATATCATATGTCGGGGGACCTGATTGGTCCAGTTCTGTTAACTTCCTTCTGATTGGTCCAGTTCTGTTAACTTCCTTCTGAGTTGTCCGATTCTGTTCACTTCTTTCTGATTGTTCCAGTTCTGTTCACTTCCTTCTGAAATTGGGAGGAAGAACCCTCGGCGTCCACTTTAATGTCGGCCCATGTGATTGGTCCGATTCCGTTAACTTCCTGCTGATTTGGAGGAAGAGATCGCGGCATTCACCTGTTAGATATTATATGTCGGGCTATGCGATTCGTCTCGTTGTTAGCTCTCTCTCTCTCTCTCTCTCTCTCTCTCTCTCTCTCTCTCTCTCTCTCTCGTCTCTGTGCGTGTGTGTGTTAGGGAACGGGGGGGGAAGGGGGGGGGGGGGGGGGGAAGAGATAGATAGAAACCACGTGATTCGTTGAATCTTTCCAATTGGAACCTGCCGTTCAATTGCAATACCCCCCCCCCCCCCCCCCCCCCCCCCCCCCCCCATGGTTCTGACTATAGTGAGCGAATGGCATCTCCAACCCCCACCTCCACCCCAAACGCCCCACTCTCACCCCCTCCCGTTATCACGCAGTGAGCTCAGAGGAACTTTGCAGCACTACCTCATGGACATAAACAAAACCTGCTTGTTTCCGGATTTAACGGAGATGGACTGCTATCTGAGATAACTTTCTCAATTGGACGACGAAGGCAAGAATGCCGCAGTCACCCTTCCGGTGCGAATAGAAAAAAAAAAAAAAAGATAATGGTTGAAGATAATTTTGAAAGACTTTCACTTTGACTTCTCACTTTTAAAGACAAATATAATTTTGTTTTGTTTTGTTTTTTGTGGTTTTTTTTTTCTTTGTTATTGTTGTTGTTGTTAGTTGAAGATGAAGGAATTTAAAAGTGAAGAAGCTGAATTAGACTCTACATTGTTTCAACTATTTTCTAACTTCTGTGTCTTTTTTTCGTTGCTATCATTCAGTATGTCGTGATTGGTCCAGTTCTCTTAACTTCCTTCAAATTGGGAGGAAGAAACCATGGCTTTCACCTGCAGGATAACATATGTCGGGGGAACCTGATTGGTCCAATTCTGTTAACTTCCTTCTGATTTGTCCAATTCTATTCACTTCTTTCTGATTGTTCCCATTTCTGTTCACTTCCTTCTGAATCGGAGGAAGAACCCTCGGCGTCCACTTTAATGTCGGACCATGTGATTGGTCCGATTCTGTTAACTTCCTGCTGATTGGGAGGAAGAGATCGCGGCATTCACCTGTTAGGTACTATATGTCGGGCTATGCGATTCGTCTCGTTGTTAGCTCTCTCTCTCTCTCTCTCTCTCTCTCTCTCGAGACACGTTCAAGATGGCGACAGAGTAGGATGTCGCGGTCGTATTGTGTGACATGAATATGTAGCATGATGGTCTCTTTGGAACTCTGGCGGGCCAGAATAGGCAGGTTTTGCGCTCGAATTTGTGCATCAAAATATAAACATTGTAAGCCATTTCCCACTACAAAATCTTCCCACGTGAAAACTGTCCGTGCAACAGATGTGTTTCTTGCTTATCTAGGCGTGCTATTTTTTTTTTCGGGTTTTTTGTTCGCTTTGCACGATAATTTGTCAGCTGCTGCGCATCAACCAATCAGCCTCCCCTTTCCAACATGCTGTTTGCTGTGGACTTTCCCGTCATCTTTTCTCTCGGAGTCGGAGAAAGGAAACTACGAAGCGTCCTTAGCTATCCACTTACCTGTGTATTGTACTGCTGCTCTTTCTCTTGTTAACTATCTGCTTGGTCTCAGGAAGGTTTTTTACTGTGGTGATGTACACCAGAACCCAGGCCCTGTAACTGCGGACGAAAAAATTGATCTGATCTTGCAGAAATTTGGTACTCTAGAGACTAAGTTAGAAGACAATATTCTCGAATCATGCAGATGGTGAATTCCCATGGGGACAGTTTGAAGAAGATCGAGAATAGGCAGATAGAGATGGAGAATGCTGTCTCTCTCGACTGGTGGCAGAAATGAAAGAACAGAAACTAGCCAGACAGCGAAGCAGAATAGAGATGACATTGAGGACTTGAAGAACAAACAGGAAGAGCTCCGTGAGACAGTTGCGGGTCTACAAGATGAGCTTGACACGTTAGAACGTTTTTCAAGGCGCAACAACGTTAAGTTCTTTGGAATCCCTGAGTCTACAGATGGAAAGTCTGAATCATGTGCTGAAGCGGTGATGAACATTCTTCGCACGTACATACCGGATGTAGAGTGGTCTGACGACGTCATAGAACGCGCCCACAGACTGGGAAAACCACGCGGCGCTAGTGCCCAGCCACGCCCTGTGATTTGCTAAGTTCCAAAGATGGGGGGACCTCATGCGCCTGATGACAAATCAGGAGGCTCGGGCTGATATGAAACATGATCAACTGACGGTAGCACAGGACTTGACCCGTAGGCAATCCGCACAGCTGAGACAGCTGAAAGGGGAGGGGAAGTTTGGATATTTCCACAAGGGAAAATTGCATGTGAAGCCGCAACGTGAAGCCCCACCGAGGAGTGCAGCACAGAGCTCGAGGAACGCTACCACATTTGGGACATCTTCCATTTTTACTAGCGCAGTAGAGCGTCAGACAGTTGTTCCTCAAGAAGATATTCCCACCCCCCCCCCCCCACCCCGGTGTCACTTCCAGTTAACGATCCTTCTCTCAGTAAGGGGGGATACCCCCATTGATTCCCTCCCCTTTCAAACCCCAGTTAGGAGGCAATGAAGGGATTTCCCCTTGCGTCATTTCACCTGCCCATTTCTCACCATCCCCCTTTCGTTCTCACCCCCATCCCCCCTCTACTAGCGATGAAGGTGTCTCCGCCGGCGTTTCTGTCAAAGGACAGAAGGGAAAGGCGAGTGAGCGACAACCCAACTTACCTGATACGTGGGCTAAGAAGAATGCACGTGTTTCTCGCTCCTCCTCATCCCGTAATAAAAACAAATGAAGTTTAGGCCAAGGCCAGGGCTCACGTTCACGCAAACACAACACAAATACACATGCTAGTTCGCCAACAAGTAATAGTCACTGTAATAATGTAAATAAACACGATTTTCTTTCTTGTATTACTTGGAATGTTGATGGGCTTCAGGCAAAGTTGACAGACCCTGATTTCATAGATTATATTACGTCTTTTGATATTGTTTGCCTTGTTGAGACTTTTACTTTTCCTACTTTCGATTTTTCAGTATATTTTAGCGATTTTATTGTTGTCCATAGCCCAGGTATAAAACTGTCAAAGATGGGACGAAGATCCGGAGGGACGGTGCTATTAATAAAGAGATCGTGGGAGAGATTCGTTCATGTTATTGATACTGGGCTGGAAAATATTGTTTGTGTAAAACTATGTAGGACACTTTTGATGCAGACAAGGATGTTTTGTTTATTGGCTTATACAACCATCCAATGAACAGTGATGATTATTAAAAAAAGGGAATTAAAAAATAACCTAGAAATGTTGGAACAGTTTATACTTGAGAAATATGAAAAAAGAGATGTTCATCTAGTTATAACTGGTGATTTTAATGCTCGAATTGGAAACTGGAGTCTAGAAGCCAATGAAATCGATGTGATTCTTGCGGCTGATAGTAGTGAGTTCTATGTAAGGCGTTCTATGGATGATGTTGTAAATTGTTTTGGCAAGTTGCTGATTAATCTGTGTTCTATGTTTGAACTAACACCTTTGAATGGGCTATGTGATGGCGATATTAATGGTCAGTTTACTTTCTTATCGGAACGTGGAAACAGCGTCATTGATTACTTTTTGTGTTCTGTGGATTTGCTGCCTAGTGTTCAATGCTTTAACGTGCAGAAAGGGTGGAATCCCAGCATATGCCTGTTTTCTTATCTTTGAAATGTGAGCATAGCAATGAAACTGACAAACAAAAGCAAGAGTCTTTCCAGAAATTTAAATGGGAAGCAAGCAAAGCCAACCAGTTTGTTGCTTATCTAAAATCGGAAAAGGCAGGTAGAATTCTTGCTGATTGTACAAATGACATTTCAACTAGTATAGACTCGGCTGTTGACAAATTCACGTGCTTGCTGTTAAACGCTGGGGAATGCATGCTGAAAATAGTTAGGCCTGCAGCCCGTGCACGGACAAGTAAACCATGGTTTGATAAGAT
>JADBJO010027008.1:0-21855 GCA_016801955.1 Conus betulinus | reverse complement strand
AAATGTACAAAAGTCATAATACATGTTTGTTTTGTTTTCTCAAAAAGAAGGTTTCATAGATATTGTCATGCAACCGCTGGACGGATTATCAGCGGTCAATCCGGTGGGTTGCCTCAAGACTTAATTTTGCCGACGGCAGTCAATCCGGTGGGTTGCCTCAAGACTTAATTTTGCCGACGGCAGTCAATCGGCAGACTTCATTTTCCCACGGCAGTCAATCGGTGGGTTGCCTCAAGACGACTTCATTTTCCCCACGGCATTCAATCCGGTGGGTTTGCGAGGGTTCACTTTGGACTCATTTTGCCCACGGCAGTCAATCCGGTGGGTTGCCTCAAGACGACTTCATTTTTGCCGACGCAGTCAATCCGGTGGGTTGCCTCAAGCTTCAAAGGCAGTCAATCTTCAGATTACCTTACGGCAGTCAATCCGGTGGGTTCCCTCAAGACGACTTCATTTTGCCCACGGCAGTCAATCCGGTGGTTTGCCTCACACGACGATTTCATGTTCCCATGCCAGTCAATCCAGTGGAATGCCTCAAGACGACTTCATTTCTCCACAGCAGTCAATCCAGCGGGGTTGCCTCAAGACGACTTCATTTTGCCAACGGCAGTCAATCCAGCGGGTTGCCTCAAGACGACTTCATGTATCCCACGGCAGTCAATCCAGTGGGTTGCCTCAAGACGACTTCATGTTACAACGGCAGTCAATTCGGTGGGTTGCCTCAACGACGACTTCATTTTGCCCATGGCAGTCAATCCTGTGGGTTGCCTCAAGACGACTTCATTTTGCCCACGGCAGTCAATCCGGTGGGATGTCTCAAGACGACTTCATTTTGCCCACGGCAGTCAATCCGTGGGGTTGCCTCAAGACGACTTCATTTTGCCACACGGCAGTCAATCCGTGGGTTGCCTCAAGACGACTTCATGTTCCCCACGATGGGCTGCTTCCAGACCACTTCACATTCTCCATGGCAGTCAATCTGGTGGGTTGCCTCAAGATTTTATGTTCCCCATGGCAGTCAACCCAGTGGGTTGCCTCAAGACGACTTCATGTTCCCCACGACAGTCAATCTGGTGGGTTGCTTCAAAGCTTCAGATTACCCACGGCAGTCAATCCGGTGGGTTGCTTCAACACGACTTCATTTTGCCAATGGCAGTCAATACAGTGGGTTGCCTTCACGACGATTTCATGTTCCCCATGCCAACCAATCGGTGGGAGCCTCAAGACGACTTCAATTTCCCCACAGCAGTCAACCCGGTGGGCTGCTTCAAGACGACTTCATGTTCCCCACGGAAGTCAGTGCGGTGGGTTGGCTCAGGACTACTTTATTTTGCCCACGGGTCAATCCGGTGGATTACCTTAAGACGACGTCATTGTGCCCATGGCAGTCAATCCGATGGGATGCCTCAAGACAACTTCATGTTCCCCACGGCAGTCGATCCGGTGGGTTGCCTCAAGACGACTTCATTTTGCCGACGGCATTCAATCCGGTGCGTTCCCTCAAGGCGACTTCATTTTGCCCACGGTAGTCAATCCGGTGGGTTGCCTTCAAGGCAACTTCATTTTGGCGACCGTAGTCAATCCGGTGGGTTGACACAACATGACTTCATGTTCCCGACGGCAGTCAATCCAGACGGGATGCCTCAGACGACTTCATTTTGCTCACGGCAGTCAATCCAGTGGGATGCCTCAAGATGACTGATTTTGCCCACGGCATGAATCTGGTGGGCTGCCTCAAGATTACTTCATTTTCCCACGGCAGTCAATCTGGTGGGTTTGCCTCAAAGACTTAATTTGCCAACGGCAGTCAATCAGTGGGTTGCCTCAAGACGACTTAATTTTGCCCACGGCAGTGAATCCCGTGGGTGCATCAAGTCGACTTCAATTTGCCCACGGCTGCCTCAACACGAATTCATAATCACCACGGCAGTCTATCCGGTGGGCTGCTCAAGACGGCTTCATGTTCCCCACGGCAGTCAATGCAGGGGTTGCCTCAAGATGACTCAATTTGACCCACAGCTGCCTCAAGACGAATTCATTTTGCCCACGGCAGTCAATCCGGTGGGTTGCCTCAAGACGACTTCATTTTGCCCACGGCAGCCAATCCAGTGGGTTGCCTCAACAGAATTCATTTTGTCCACTGGCAGTCAATCCGTTGGGTTGCCTCAAGAAGTTGACTTCATTTTGTCCACGGCAGTCAATCCTGGTGGTTTGCCTCAAGACGACTTCATTTTGCCCACGGCAGTCAATCCGGTGGGTTGCCTCAAGACGACTTCATTTGCCCCACGGCAGTCAATCCGGTGGGTTGCCTCAAGACGACTTCATTTTGCCCACGGCAGTCAATCCGGTGGGTTGCCTTCACGACGATTTCATGTTCCCCATGCCAGTCAATCGGTGGAATGCCTCAAGACGACTTCAATTTCCCACAGCTATCAATCCAGTGGGTTGCCTCAAGACGACTTCATGTTCCCCACGGAAGACAATTCGTTGGGTTTCCTCAAGACCACTTCATTTTTCGCACGGGAGTCAATCCGGTGGGATGCCTCAAGACGACTTCATATTCCCCACGGCAGTCAGTCCAGTTGGTTGCCTCAAGACGGCTTCATTTTGCCCAAGGCAGTCAATCCAGTGCGTTGCCTCAAGACGACGACTTCATGTTTCCAAACGGCAGTCAATCCAGTGGGTTGCCTCCAAACGACTTCATTTTGCTCACGGCAGTCAATCCGGTGGGTTGCCTCAAGACGACTCCATCTTGCGACAGCAGTCAATATGGTGGATGCCTCAATACGACTTCATTTTGCCCACTACAGTCAATCCGTTGTGGTGCCTCAAGACGACTTCATGTTCGCCACGGAAGTTAATCCGTTGGGTTGCCTCAAGACTTCATTTCCCTCGGCAGTCAAATCCGGTGGAGTTGCCTACAGATGATTTTATGTTCCCTACGGCAGTCAATCTGGTGGGGTTGCCTCAAGACAATTTCATGTTCCCCATGGCAGCCAATCTGGTGGGTTGCCTCAAGACGACTTCATTTTGCCCACGGCAGTCAATCCAGTGGGTTGGCTCAAAACGACTTCATTTGTCTACGTCAGTGAACCCAGTGGCTTGCCTCAAGACGACTTCATTTTGCACACGGCAGTCTATCCGGTGGGTTGCCTCAAGACGACTTCATTTTGTCCCACGGCAGTAATCCGGTGGGTTCCCTCAAAGATGACTTCATTTTGCCACGGCAGTCATTCCTGTGGGTTGCCTCAAGTCGACTTCAGGTTCCCCACGCATTCTATCTGGTGGGTTGCCTCAAGACGAACTTCATTTTCCCCACAGGCAGTCAATACGGTGGGTTGCCTCTAGACGACTTCATTTTCCCCACGGCAGTCAATCTGGTGGGTTGCCTCTCAGATGACTTCATGTTCCCCACGGCAGTCAATACGGTGGGTTGCCTCTCAAGACGACTTCATGTTCACCAGGCGGTCAATACGGTGGGTTGCCTCAAGACGACTTCATCTTCACCACGGAAATCAATACGGTTGGTTGCCTGAAGAAGACTTCTTTTGCTCCCACTGCAGTCAAATCCGTGGGTTGCCTCAAGACGACTTCATTTTCCCCACGGCAGTCAATCCGGTGGGTTGCCTCAAGACGACTTCATGTTGCCCCACGGCAGTCAATCCGGTGGGTTGCCTCAAGACGACTTCATTTTGGCCACGGCAGTCAATCCAGTGGGTTGACTCAAGACGACTTCATGTTCCCCACGGCAGTCAATCCGGTGGGTTGCCTCAAGACGACTTCATTTTGCTCACGGCAGTCAATCCAGTGGGTTGCCTCAAGACGACTTCATTTTGCCCACGGCAGTCAATCAGGTGGGTTGCCTCAAGACGACTTCATTTTCCCACGGCAGTCAATGCCTGGTGGGTTTGCCTCAAGACGACTTCATTTTGCCCACGGCAGTCAATCCGGTGGGTTGCCTCAAGACGACTTCATTTTGCCCACGGCAGTGAATCCAGTGGGGTTGCCTCAAGACGACTTCATTTTGCCCACGGCGTGAATCCGACCCTCAAGACGACTTCATTTTTGTCCACGGCTCCAAACACGGCAGTCAATCCGGTGGGTTGCCTCAAGACGGTTCATGTTTGCCCACGGCAGTCACAGTTTGCAGTTCCTCAATCAACATGGTGGGTTGCCTCAAAAGAACTTCATGTTCCCCATGGCAGTCAATCCGGTGGGGTTGCCTCAAGACGACTTCATGTTCCCCACGGCAGTCAATCCAGTGGGTTGCCTCAAGACGCACTTCATTTGTTCCCCATGGCAGTCAATCCTGGGTTTGCATCAAGACGACTTCATTTTCCCACGGCAGTCAATCCGGTGGGTTGCCTTAAGACGACTTCATTTTGCCCACAAAAGTCAATCCGGTGGGTTGCCTCAAGACGATTTCATTTTGCCCACGGCAGTCAATCCGGTGGGTTGCCTCAAGACGACTTCATTTTGCCCGCAACAGAGTCAATCCAGTGGATTGCCTCAAGACAACTTTTCATTTTGCCCACTGCAGGTCAATCCGTGGGTTCCCTCAAGACGACTTCATTTTGGCCCATCTAGGGTTGCAGTCAATTTTGCCCGGTGGTTGCCTTCAAGACGACTTCATTTTCCCCACGGCAGTCAATCCAATGGGTTGCTCAAGATGACTTCATTTTGCCCACTACAGTCAATCGGTGGGTTGCCTCAAGACGACTTCATGTTCGTAACGGCATTCAATCCGGTGGGTTGCCTCAAGACGACTTCATTTTCCCCATGGCAGTCAATCCGGTGGGTTGCCTCAAGACGAACTTCATGTTGCCCACAGCAGTCAATCCGGTGGGTTGCCTCAAGACGACTTCATGTTCGCCACGGCAGTCAATCCGGTGGGGATTGCCTCAAGACGACTTCATTTTGCCACGGCAGTCAATCCAGTGGGTTGCCTCAAGACGACTTCATTTTGCCCACGGCAGTCAATCCGGTGGGTTGCCTCAAGACGACTTCATTTTGCCCACGGCAGTCAATCCGGTGGGTTGCCTCAAGACGACTCATTTTGTTCCCACGGCAGTCAATCCGGTGGTTGCCTCAAGACGACTTCATTTTGCCCACGGCAGTCAATCCTGTGGGTTGCCTCAAGACGACGACTTCATTTTGCCCACGGCAGTCGATCCGGTGGGATGCCTCAAGACGACTTCATTTTGCCCACAGCAGTCAATCCGGTGGGTTGCCTCAAGACGACTTCATCATTTTGCCCACGGCAGTCAATCCGAGGGGTTTCCTCAAGACGACTTCATTTTCCCCACGGCAGTCAATCCGTGCGTTGCCTCAAGAGTTCAGTTATGTTGCCCACGGCAGTCAATCAGGTGGGTTGCCTCAAGACGACTTCATTTTCCCCACGGCAGTCAATCCGGTGGGTTGCCTCAAGACCACTTCATTTTGTTCCCACAGCAGTCAATCCAGTGGGGTGCCTCAAGACGACTTCAAGTTCCCCACGGCAGTCAATCCGGTGGGTTGCCTCAAGACGACTTCATGTTCCCCACGGCAGTCAATCTGGTGGGTTGCCTCAAGACGACTTTAATTTCCCCACGGCAGTCAATCCGGTGGGTTGCCTCAAGACGACTTCATTTTGCCCACGGCAGTCAATCCGGTGGGTTGCCTCAAGACAACTCCATTTTCCCACGGCAGTCAATCCGGTGGGTTGCCTCAAGACGACTTCATTTTTGCCCACGGCAGTCAATCCGGTGGGTTGCCTCAAGACGACTTCATTTTGCCCACGGCAGTCAATCCGGTGGGTTGCCTCAAGACGACTTCATTTTGCCATGGCCAGTCAATCAAGTGGGTTGCCTCTCAAGACGACTTCATTTTCCCACGGCAGTCAATCCGGTGGGGGTTGCCTCAAGACGACTTCATGTTCCCACGGCAGTCAATCCGTGGGTTGCCTCAAGACGACTTCATGTTCCCCCCACGGCAGTCAATCGGTGGGTTGCCTCAAGACGACTTCATTTTCCCCACGGCAGTCAATCCGGTGGGTTGCCTCAAGACGACTTCATTTTGCCCAGGGCAGTCAATCAATCGGTGGTTGCCTCAAGACGACTTCATTTTGCCCACGGCAGTCAATCCGGTGGGTTGCCTCAAGACGACTTCATTTTGCCCACGGCAGTCAATCCGGTGGGTTGCATCAAAATCGGTGGGTTTTCAAGACGACTTCATTTTGTCCATGGCAGTCAATCCGGTGGTTGCCTCAAGACGACTTTTTTTGCCCATGGCAGTCAATCCTGGTGGGTTGCCTCAAGACGACTTCATTTTGCCAACGGCAGTCAATCCGGTGGGTTGCCTCAAGATGACTTCATTTTGCCCACGGCAGTCAATGTGGGTTGCCTCAAGACGACTTCATGTTCCCCATGGCAGTCAATCCGGTGGGTTGCCTCAAGACGACTTCATTTTGGCTACGGCAGTCAATCCGGTGGGTTGCCTCAAGACGACTTCATTTTGGCTACGGCAGTCAATCTGGTGGGTTGCCTCAAGACGACTTCATTTTGCCCACGCAGTCAATCCAGTGGGTTTGCCTCAAGACGACTTCATTTTGCACACGGCAGTCAATCCGGTGGGTTCCCTCAAGAAGACTTCATTTTGCCCATGGCAGTCAATCCGGTGGGTTGCCACAAGACTTCATTTTCCAAATGGCAGTCAATCCGGTGGGTTCCCTCAAGACGACTTCATGTTTCCCCATGGTAGTCAATGGGGTGGGGTAGTTTGCCTCAAGATGACTTTATTTTGCCCACGGCAGTCAATCTGGTGGGTTGGCTCAAGACGAATTCATGTTCACCACAGCAATCAATCTGGTGGGTTGCTCAAGACGAATTCATGTTCACCACAGCAATCAATCTGGTGGGTTGCTCAAGACGACCTCATGTTTGCACGGCAGTGAATCTGGCGGGTTGCCTCAAGAGGACTTCATATTGCCCACGCCAGTCAATCCAGTGGGTTACCTCAAAATGACTTCATTTTGCCCACGCCAGTCAATCCCGTGGGTTGCCTCACGACGACTTCATGTTCCCTATGGCAGTCAAGCCAGTGGGTTGCCTCAAGACGACTTCATGTTACCCACGGCGGTCAATCCGGTGGGTTGCCTCAAGACTTCATGTTCTCCATGGCTGTCAATCCGGTGGGTTGCCTCAAGACAACTTTATTTTCCCCACGGCGGTCAATCTGGTGGGTTGCTTCAAGAAACTCATATTCCCCACGATAGTCAGTCTGGTGGGGTGGTTGCCTCAAGACGACTTCATGTTCCCACGGCAGTCAATCTGGTGGGTTGACTCAAGACTACTTCATGTTCCCCATGGAAGTCAATCCCATAGGTTTTCTCAAGACGACTTCATTTTGCCCACAGCTGTCAATTTGGTGGGTTGCCTCCAGACGACTTCATGTTCCCCACGGCAGTCAATCTGGTGGGTTGCCTCAAGACGACTTCGTTTTGCCCCACGGCAGTCAATCCGGTGGGTTACCTCAAGACGACTACATGTTCCCCACGGCAGTCAATCCAGTGGGTTGCCTCAAAACGATTTCATTTTATGCACGGCAGTAAATCCAGTGGGTTGCCTGAAAAAAACTTCATGTTCCTGACGGCAGTCAGGTGGCTTGCCTCAAGACGACTTTATTTACCCACGGCAGTCAATCCAGTGGCTTGCCTCACGACCACTTCATTTTGTCCACAGCAGTCAATCCGGTGGGTTGCCTCAAGACCACTTCATTTTGGCCACGGTACTCAATCTGGTGGTGTGTCAAGACGACTTCATTTTGGTCACGGTACTCAATCCGGCGGGCTAGGCCCCCGCCGATTTGTAAGCGCTGCTTACAAATCGGTGGTGCTTTACAAATCGGCGGGTTAACCCCCCGCCGTTTTTGTAAAGTGCTTTACAAAAGGGTGCGCGCTTTATATCCTGTTTCTTTGGATTGAAACCATAAACTATAATTACGCTTTCAGTGATTATTCCTGCAATTTTGATGACGGCGGACTGAAATGCGGTGTGTGTGTGTGTGTGTGTGTGTGTGTGTGTGTGTGTGTGTGTGTGTGTGTGTGTGTGTGTGTGTGTGTGTGTGTGTGTGTGTGTGTGAGTTCATGTGTGTGTGTGAGTATATGTGTATGTATATCAGTTTGTGTATGTAAGCCTGTGCATATGTGTGTGTTTGGAGGGGGGGGGGGGGGGAGTAAACAGTCTATTTCTTTTGCCCTGACTCACTCACACAATCAACAAGTCGAAAGCAGAGGACATTGTTGACATGTTTTTTATTCATATTTGTTCATTTCTGTAAACGTTACATGAACGACAAAGTGAAATAAAATTGTTTTTTTAAACGCAATTTTAAGCACATTTCCCAGTCGATAAAATAAACACAATTTTCCACACTCAAATGAAAACGAAATCGTAACTCAGTTTATATTGAGTGAAGAGAAATAGCGAAAAGTTAAACTAGTGTGCAGTTTTCATACTTTCACCAGAATATTTCACTAAAAGAATAGATATGATTGCCAGACACAATCAGTAAAAAGACAATGCAGGAAAATTATTCGCAGATGCTGAAAATGTTATTTGTAAAAACAAACAAACACAGAAACAGCCGTTTGCATGTTTAATCAAAATTTAGTGGCGGACAGATGGAAATGAAACCCCCCAAAATCTTCGCGCTTCCTCCCACTTGGAATTGTGTGCATCAAAGCAAAGTTAAATCATAATTACACATCTTTGTTCTCTTTTACAGCTGAGTAGGATAGCTGCCCATTTTGATACATAAACTGAACTTGAAACGAGCATAATTTGTTTAATTGTACAAGTTGTAACGGACAAATTCCAGACCACTGAACATAAATGTGATAAGTAAACCTATTTTCATTTCTAAACATGTTGAATTCTTGGACAAGTTAATGATCCTCACCTGCAAAATATCGTTTTAAAATTGCTACACGTTTTCTTCAGTAGAGTCTTGAAAAAATAAATAAAACATGCAGTAGAGTGTTGGTTGGATTTCATCTGCTTTCGTGTCTCAAACAAATGAAATTCCATGTTTGAAAGCTCCACCCATGATGGTAATATGTGTTGTACTTCAAAGGAATAGGAACACATCCTCTAATGAATTTTCTGCCTCTGTTGATAACCAGCATAAAAACTACATCTGAGCTAAAATCAGAAATTTTTTTACTAGATTATTTTGGATATCTCACTTTCGAAATGAATAATGTCCTTCATTTTGGATCAAATTGGGTCTTATTCAATCTTATGTATTCTGAAAACTTCCAGAATATAACTAACGGATTGAGCTGGCATCTATTTCAATGAACTGCACAGTCTTTTTGCCTTCTAGATAAAGAGGGTGTGTGAGAGGTAAAGATCATTCAGTTGTATCGAATAGATCACATGACTCAAGACTGACGCATGTATTACACGAAATTCTGCTTATTACTCTGTTATATTTATATTTTTTCCACCTGTGTATAAATTGCTCAAACGAGTATCATTTGCTTCAGGAGTATCATGGATGAAACGAGGTAATTCACAATTTAGACCCCTACTTATACGTATCAGTGTGCGACTGAGAACTAAGCATTCCTTTGATGAAGCTGAAAGTTTGCATACAATTGGGTGAAAGGTTACTTGCAATGAGAGAGAGAGAGAGAGAGAGAGAGAGAGAGAGAGAGAAGAGAGAGAGAGAGGAGAGAGAGGAGTAGTAAAATAAGTTAGCAGACTTGTCTTTTTCTCTTCGTTAGTGTGCTCCTCAAAACGACGTGTGTCAGTCCGCCATCTTGATGAGCAAAATAGAAAGTCATCAAAATTGCGGGAATAATCACTGAAAGCGTAATACACAGTTTATCATTTTAATCCAAAGAAGCAGGATATAAAGCGCCCGCCGTTTTGTAAAGCGCTTTTACAATACGGCGAGGGCTTAACCCGCCGATTTGTAAAGCACCCGCCGATTTGTAAGCGCTCTACAAATTGGCGCTTCTTACAAATCGGCGGTTTTATAAGTCATGCAATGTGCGCCGATTTGTGAGCGCTTACAAATCGGCGCTGCTTACAAATCGGCGGGTTACAACGACTTCATGATCCCCACTGTAGTCAATCCGGTGGGTTGCCTCAAGACGACTTCATTTTGCCCAAGAAAGTCATCTGTTGGGTTGCCTCAAGACGACATCATGTTCCCCACAGCAGTCAAACTGGTGGGTTGCCTGAAGAGTTTATGTTCCCCACGGCAGTGAATTCGTTGCGTTGCCTCGAGACCACTTCATTTTCCCCCACAGCAGTCAAGCTGGTGGGTTGCCTCAAGATGACTTGTTTGTTCCCCACGGCAGTCAAATCCAGTGGGTTGCCTCAAGACGATTTCATTTTGCCAACGGCAGTCAATCCGGTAGGTTGCCTCAAGGCGACATCATTTTGCCCACGGCAGTCAATCTGGTGGGTTGCCTCAAGACCACTTCTATCTGCCTGCTGCAGTCAATCTGGCGTGTTGCCTCAAGACGACTTCATTTTGTTGAAGGCAGTCAATCTGGTTGGTTGCCTCAAGACGACTTCATTTCGTCCACGGCATTCAATTCAGTGGGTTGTCCTCAAGACAACTTCATGTTCCCCATGACAGTCAATCTGGTTAGTTGCCTCAAAATGACTTCATTTTGTCCAAGGCAGTCAATCTGGTGGTTGCCTAAAACACGTTATGTTCCCCATGGCAGTGAATCCATTGTGATGCCTTAAGACGACTTCATTTTCCCCACAGCAGTAAATCCAGTGGGTTGCCTCAAGATGACTTCATGTTCCCCATGGCAGTCTTTCCGGTGGGTTGCCTCAAGACGACTTCATTTTGCCCACGGCAGTTAAGACAGTGGGTTTCCTAAAGATGAGTTCATGTTCCCCACTGCAGTCAATCTGGTGGGGTGCCTCAAGAAAACTTCATGTTCCCCACGGCAGCCAATCCAGCGTGTAGCCTCAAGATGACTTCATTTTGCCCAAAGGTAGTCAATCTGGTGGGTTGCCTCAAAACTACAAATTCATGTTCCCCATGGCAGTCAATCTGGTGGGTTGCCTCAAGGCGACTTCATGTTCCCCATGGCAGTCAATCTAGTTGGTTGCCTCAAGACGACTTCATGTTCCCACGGCAGTGAATCCAGTGGGTTGCCTCAAAACGACTTTATTTTGCCCACGGCAGTCAACCCGGTGGGTTGCCTCAAGATGACTTCATTTTGCCCATGGCAGTCAACCCGGTGGGTTGCCTCAAGATGACTTCTTGTTCCCCATGGTAGTGAACCTGGTGGTTGCCTCAAGACGACTTCATTTTGCCCCACGGCAGTCAATCCAGTGGGTTGCCTCAAGACGACTTCATGTTCCCTATGGCAGTCAATCCGGTAGGTTGCCTCAAGACAATGTTCCCAATGGCCAATCTGATGGATTGCCTCAAGACGACTTCATTTTGCCCATGGCAGTCAATTCGGTGGATTGCCTCAGGACGACTTCATTTTCCTCACAGCAGTCAATCCGGTGGGTTGCCTCAAGATGATGATTTCATTTTGCCCACAGTAGTGAATTTGCTGGGGGTTTTGCCTCAAGACGTCTTCATCATGTTCCCTATGGCAATCAATCCGGTGGGTTGAGTCACCACGAATTCATGTTCCCCACAGCAGTCAACCCAGTAGGTTGCTTCAAGATTTCATGTTCCCTACAGCAGTCAATCCAGTGGGTTGCCTCAAGACGATTTCATTTTGCCCATGGCAGTCAATTTGGTAGGTTGGTTGCCTAAAGATGATTTAATTTCCCCACGACAGTCAATCGGTGGGTTGCCTCAAGACGACTTCATGTTCCCCATGGCAGTCAATCTGGTGGGTTGCCTCAAGATGACTTCATGTTCCCCATGGCAGTCAATCTGGTGGGTTGCCTTGCCTCAAGACGACTTCATGTTTCCCACGGCAGTCAATCTGGTGAGTTGCCTCAAGACTTCATGTTCCCCATGGCAGTCAATCCAGTGGGTTGCCTCAAGACGACTTCATGTTCCCCACGGCAGTCAGTCCGGTGGGTTGCCTCAAGACGACTTCATTTTGCCCACGGCAGTCAGTCCGGTGGGTTATCTCCAGACGACTTCATGTTCCCCGCGGCAGTCAATCGGTGGGCTGCCTCAAGACGACTTCATTTTCCCCTCAGCAGTCAATTCGGTGGGTTGCCTCAAGACGACTGCATTTTGCCCACGGCAGTCAATCCTGTGGGTTGCCTCAAGACGACTTGACATTGACTGCTCCCTGTGGATTGCCTTGTCATGGGCTTGTGGCAGGCCAAGTCAGGCTGTAGCTTTGGACAGGGCGGTCGGAATGAGCGGCTGGGATGTAACGCGTTTGTCTTTTGATCTCCCTTGCATACTTGGGTGGATCCTCAAGCGTAGGCTCACAGATTGCCCCCTACATTTTATTCTATTTACATAATATCTGTAGTTTTTTTCAGCAACTTTTTTCCTCCCAACACTTTCGTTTGGTTTCCTTTACTACTCTTCGCTGGCTGCTTTGGGGGCGCTATTGGATTCTTTTTTTGCACCCTTGGTGGTGAGAACACCACGGTATTATGGACTGTGGTGTGTCTCTATTGACGCCAGGAGCGCAGATACAGCCAGCCGTATCTCCCCCTGATGAGTTCCGACCCAGCTGACGAAAGGCCTCGGAGCATGCAATACAAATATATCTGCCTTTAAAAGGGATTGCGATGGTTTCCTTATGCAGCCAGTGAAGAGTTTTCTTGATTTCATGTTCCCAGTTTTTACATCTTCAACCTCCTGCCCCCCCCCCCCCCCCCCCCCCCCCCCCCCCCTTTGAATTCAAAGTTTTGCCAGGTCATTACTATGAAGACAATTTAGTTGTTGGCCTGTGCTTGTTTTCCCCCCCCACCATTAGATTCTTCGTCTTTGTATTTGTCTGACTTTATTCAAGTTTAAAAAGCTGTGCCAGTCATGAATAAAAGTTACTCTGTGTTAGGTTTCCTTATGGGAGCAAAGACTACCCCACTTGTTTACTGTTCCCTGTTCCTCTCATTTCATTTCCAAGATCGCAAACGAAGTCAGAGGACCATACTGACTGAGCATAATACGAAAGCAATATATCTTTATGGAATATTAAAACTTCCTGGTTTGGCTCTGTCATTTCACTTCTTGAAAGACGATCCAAGATGAAAGCACGAACCTTTCTCGCTAGAAGAAGAGGGAATGACTTCGACTCGCATTTTGCGCCTCTGAAGTGACATGGCTGAGTAAGTTTCAAAGTGATGCGTCTGCAGAAGAAAATGGAACCAACCTTAAGAGAAAAATATTCTGTTACTCCTGTGAACAAAACGTAAAAGCAAATTAGAAGACAGAAGACAACGCGTTTCGACCTATTGTGTCTCAGCATAAAGAGAAACAACGTTAAGGACAATGACTTAAACGCTGAATTCGAGAAATAAGCGAACACTCGTTCTTCGTTTTCGTTGTCCTGAATGCTGTTTCTCTTGCGTAATGAAGACCATTATGTAATTTTTTTGTCCTTTTTGTCTGGCCGAGTAATATGAGTTTCGTTATGTTTCATTATGGTTCGTTATTGCTTCGTTATGGTTGAGTGTCATCTGAATACCAGTATTGTTGCAGGTATTCATTAATGCACCCCCAGCGGGAATACGTACAAAGTTGGCACACCCCACATAGATGGACGACACACCCACACACGTTAACATCATTCTACATATAGATGGACGACACACCCACACACGTTAACATCATTCAACGCGTGTCGGATGCAAACTGTGTGTGGCAGCAAGAGTCGTTGTCTCTGACATCAAAACTCCGGAACATAGTAGTGTTAAAAGGAATGTAAGCCAACTCCGCCCTTTAACATGGGACAGACAAATCAGAAGACAAGACACAACGCGTTTCCATTTCCAAGGTCTACTTCGGGCAAGATAAACAACATTCAGGACAATGAAAACGAAGAACGAGCAAATCACTCATCTTCTAAAATTCGGCGCAAGACGGGCATTGAAAGTAGCTTAGGTCAATGTTGAGCAGAACCAACGGGGAATGTGAAAATAAATTCTATGTCTAGGATTCGAACCAGGAGTTCTCATTTTCACGTCAGCGACTTTGCACTCTGCAAAGCACTCGTCTTCTTGCCTTTAATGTTATTAGCATATATAAAGATATCACTTGACACAGACATCGCAGCGATTAAAAAAAAAAAAAAATAATACATGCATGTCAGATCAAACATATGGACAAATGTACATGGAACCGATGCACAACTAAATCCAACAAAAATCCAAAGGGATCTTCTTTTCTAAAATCAAAGATAGACATGTTCCTATCGTGGAAAAAAATGTAACAAATCTTGATAAATAAGATTTTTTTTTTCCATGTGTGAACTGTCTTTGAATGAAGCAACATCGTCCTGCTGCTTATGCACACTCTTGTGGTTGTGTGCTGTTGACCGGCTCTCTGCCGTGCCAGGATGGTCAGCAACAGTTGTTCAGACCGCTTCTTCCTGTGCTCCAGAACAACGTTGACCGCATAGAGCAGCGGGCTGAGAGCTGGGCTGACCGACAGACCCAGGACAGTCACAATGACCTGTACATCACTTGGAACGCTACTGTTCCTCACTGCCGACATCCACACGCTCCCACCAGAACCCTGCACGCCGTGGCAGACCCCACTATGGCGAGGAGTCTTCTGGCGACGAGCAGCTCCAGGGTCCTTCCGCTGGAATCTGTCGCTATGATCAACGTCCGGTTCAGAGTCCAGCCGACCAAGCCTTGAGCTGCGACCACGACAGGACACAGACTGAAATGGAAGAGAAGCAGAAGAACAAAGTAATGAGATGGATGGTGACGAATGTGATTCAGGTCTAAAGAATGGGCGCTGTGGTCTTTCCCTGAAGCGGGAACAGGCAGGCACAAGGCAGTGTGACCGTAGAAACTCCAGCGCGGTGTTTTCAAAGGACAGGGGAAGTGCGGCCAAAAGAAGGCCAGTGATCCATATCACCAAACTGACCAGGTGAGCTGATTTGGGGACAAAAGCAGAAGCGGTTCAGGGACTCACACACCACCAACGCTCTGTCCAGAGTCATCACACAGATCAGGAAGAAAGACACCTGAGCCGACAGGACGAACACCATTCCGGCAGACGTGCACGTGACGCTGGATCTCCACAGGACGTCGTCTTTCACAAGTACGTACCCTGAAACACTCCATCCGCTACCGTTATGATCATCAAATACATGCCTCGTAAAATGTCAGACACACCCAAGTGCAGCAGAAAAACCCCACAGCCAAATGACTGGAAGTGTTTCCGAATGATAACCCAGTAAAATAAGGCTGAAAGATTGCCGCCAGGGTGACAGTGGCAAGCAGGGCTAAAGAAATTCTGAGTACCTTGACTCTGAAGCAGATGGTCGCAGGAAGACACACAGGGTCAGACTGAGACTTACACCCATGTGGGTTAAAACTGTTTGGGGAGCACAGCTGGGCAGCACAGCTTGTGGTTTGAGGATGTCACTGATTCCAGTTCCGTTAACTGGTAGAAAATATCTGGAGGAAACAGCTGGAGGGGGCACTGCCAGAGGTCTAAAGAACGAACAGATTTCAGTGGCTGGAATCCTCCATCAACAACGTGGTTTCAGCCCGGTGTTGGACAGGTTTAAGGTCTGAAGATGAACCAGATTCCTTAACTTACTGGCATTCAGTTGACTGATCTGAATTTCTGACAAATCTAGCACTATCAGATTTTCAAGCTCAACTATAGCTGGCACGCTGGAATGAAACTGAAGAGGGTTATCAGCTAAGATCAGAATTTCTACACTTTTCATCTTTTGCGAGTCGTCAGCATGAAGGTGGAGTAGGCGATTTTGACTCAAGTCGAGACTTTTAAGGTTTGGAAGCTCCGGTGCTTGAACATGAAGCAAAAAGCAATTGGATAAACTCACATGAATTAACATGGTGTTGAGCACCAAGTCCCTCAGGGTCATGTTCGTTCCGTCAGCGTTTAAGAACCGGAGTTCCGGATGGTCAGCGGCAGCAAAAAACTCTGGCTGCAGTAAAACGCCATCCCGAAGCATCTGCAAGCAGGTGGACAGGTGAAGTGACACAACAGCTCATCGTCATTCTGAGGGCACTGGCCATACCTGTCGTCACACATGTGCTCGGCGTGCAGGCACACACGGGCCTGGCGACAGCGGTAGTAACCAGGACACTCGTACGTCTCACAGTCTGCTTCATCTTCATGTTCTGGGCAGTCGAACACTTTGTTACACCTCAGGTAGACCGGCAGACAGTAGTAACCGGGAGAGAGACACTGGAAGTGAGTTGAGGGACAGGATGTGTTGTGCTCAGCTGTGCGGAGAGGACTGATCACAAGGAGTCCCCTGGAATCCATGTCGACGATGGCTGGCGGAGGGGCAGTCCCTTCATACTGTTCACGATGATATGGTTTTTGCTCGCCACAAGACTCCTCATCACTGCCCCGAAACACAATGCTTCACGTAGTCACAACGCTGGTGTTTGGGTATACACTGAAAGCAAATGGGTGACAGTGTACAGTGGTGAACCGATTCAGACAAGCCTGTTGTCATCTAACTGTTCCAGTAGTCAGTATACACTGTTCACTATTATGGTTTCTCTCTTCTTATGGTCCAAAAAACTATTAACATTTTATGATAATAACATTCAACAGATTCTGTCTATGCATGAGCCGCATCGAAATCTCTATCAGTACATTTGTGAAATCGTCAGAAAACTCCCATTTCTTTNTTCATCTTTTGCGAGTCGTCAACATGAAGGTGGAGTAGGCGATTTTGACTCAAGTCGAGACTTTTAAGGTTTGGAAGCTCCGGTGCTTGAACATAAATCAAAAAGCAATTGGATAAACTGGCTGCAGTAAAACGCCATCCCGAAGCATCTGCAAGCAGGTGGACAGGTGAAGTGACAGAACAGCTCATCGTCATTCTGAGGGCACTGGCCATACCTGTCGTCGCACATGTGCTCGGCGTGCAGGCACACACGGGCCTGGCGACAGCGGTAGTAACCAGGACACTCGTACGTCTCACAGTCTGCTTCATCTTCATGTTCTGGGCAGTCGAACACTTTGTTACACCTCAGGTAGACCGGCAGACAGTAGTAACCGGGAGAGAGAACACTGGAAGTGAGTTGAGGGACAGGATGTGTTGTGCTCAGCTGTGCGGAGAGGACTGATCACAAGGAGTCCCCTGGAATCCATGTCGACGATGGCTGGCGGAGGGGCAGTCCCTTCATACTGTTCACGATGATATGGTTTTTTTTGCTCGCCACAAGACTCCTCATCACTGCCCGAAACACAATGCTTCACGTAGTCACAACGCTGGTGTTTGGGTATACACTGAAAGCAAATGGGTGACAGTGTACAGTGGTGAACCGATTCAGACAAGCCTGTTGTCATCTAACTGTTCCAGTAGTCAGTATACACTGTTCACTATTACTGGTTTCTCTCTTCTTATGGTCCAAAAAACTATTAACATTTTATGACTAATAACATTCACAGATTCTGTCTATGCATGAGCCGCATCGAAATCTCTATCAGTACATTTGTGAAATCGTCAGAAAACTCCCATTTCTTTTCAACACCCCACTATCCATCCATTATAGCTAATTAATATTCTGATTAAAATTTTAAAGATTGTGCATTTAATGATAATATTATTTCATGGAAGACTGACGTTTTTCAAAAAGAAAATTTGCTTCTGCTGATTTCGTGTGCAGTCAATTTGTGGATTTTCACATTTCTTTTATGCTGACATCCACTGGTTGCATTCGAACGTTCCTCACCAGTTAAAGAATAAAAACCTTTAATACTGTAACTTTTGGTGATGTCTGGCTACGTTCAGAATCCTGTCCGAGTTCAGAATTGATTTTTTTTACCTCATGAAAGAAAATAAAAAGCATGAAACCCTTTGGTGCGGGGTGTAAAAACAAACATTCAAGACAAAATCTTCTGATTTTCAAAAAGAAGAAAACAAAGAAAGAATCCAGCCGAGCTAACACTCCAAGGGAGGCACATTAGACTATACCCGTCATAGAAGAGTATCTCCTATGGGCCATTGCAAAAAACATATCCTTGAAGATAGTAGGATTATTAAACTGGGGATCGGTGCATTTGCACGTTCCTTTTGTTACAAGGAATTTACACCAGTGCGTGAGGGTATGTCTTCGATGTTTTATTTATAAAGAGACACTGAAGATGGCTCAGAAACTTCCATGAAGGTAACATGACATTTATAAGCTGGCTCTCTTCTTATTTAACAAGCCTACATTTCTGGAATGCACTGTTGGCAGGTTCACTTGTTACATAACCAACTGTCACGGACAAGGCGTAGCACTACAGACTTCTCCAAACTTATCTCTCAGAGAAAGGGGGTGGTGAGGGGGGGGGGGGGGGGGGGGGTTACAATCCACCAGCTATCATCCATTGGTCGCTGGTCTTCAGTTTCCTCCGAGCTGATCTCATCATTCACTGGAGCCACTCAACGACATTGGGACATCTCCTATACAGCAGACAGGCTATTCTTTGGGGGACCAGGTGAATATCTTATTATAGCTTTCTTAACCAATTTTTTTACCTCAGTAAGTGTTGGTGGATTTTCATAGAACTTTTCCTCTGGCGCTGCAGACTGCTGCAAGCTCTGGATTTCATGTGGTGCTTCGCTCTGAGGGTGGGGAATGTGTTATCCGCACATGCTGCTCAAGAGTGTCTGTGTTCACTGTAAATTATCTCTGGTTTGAAATACTCGAATATGTATGTCATTAAAATCCCCTGAAGAAGACACTGGAAGGTCGAACTAGTGGGAAGACTTTGATGAGTCTGGTTGTTGTTTTATCTCTGTTTTATATGTGTTGATAGACAGATACAGAGATCAATAGATAGACAGACATAGATAATATGGTGTTTTCATTTCTATTATACGTGCAGTTTTAGAGAGAGAGAGAGAGAGAGAGAGAGAGAGAGAGAGAGAGAGAGAGAGAGAGAGAGAGAGAGAGCGCAAACTGCAGAGACATTCTGCAAGCAAAAGGATCCAGGAATGTCTCTCGAACACTGCCGAGGAATGGAAAGCCTTCAAAGAATCCCTGTACAACGCTGCAGCTGACACCCTGGACTTCATTAAACACAAACACAGAAACTGGATTGATCAAAACGACCCCCAAATCACCAAGCTCATTCAGATGGTAACTCTTTAACCTTCGACGACTTTAGGCCAAGACTAAAGCATTTGATGCCCTTCTGAGAGAGTTCTTCTTTACTGATGACTGTGCACTGACTTCGCACTCTGTGTGTGTATATTTACATCAGTGGGTGTCCTCGTAGTGTGGGTGGGGGACGCATGCACCTCTCGCTCCCCCAAGATCGTGACCGCATTTTAATTTCAGGAACGGGACACACGGCTGCCCCTGAGTCGCCGTCCAAGACCTGGGCACCATGGAGGCTGGACGTCCTACAGTTAGGCAGAGGAGGTCCAGAATGGACAGCATCAACCACTGGACACGTCTCTATCAATTCACATCACCAAGCATCACTGAGGTCACAAAGCGTCCGTCAGAGAATCTAAACATAACTGGATATCATGGGAAGGTCAGGGTGACATTTGGGGACAAGAATATCGATCAGTTTAAAGAAGCAGTCATGAAAGGCATTACCGACAGGTTTTGTTGTGTTGTTGTTGTTGTTTGTTTGTGTTTTTTTTTTGTTTTGCTTTGTTTGTCTTCAACTATGAAGCTCAATCAGTGGACATTACTGGCATCATATTGAGACAGAAGGGACACATTTAAAAAAAAAAAACTTCATGTTGGCAGATGGTGCCTTACAGACCTGCATCACTTCAAAGGGGGGGGGGGGGGGGGGGGGGGGGGGGGTGAAACTAGATAACCTATGCATCAAGCTGACAACAGTTCAGACTAAACTCATATATTTGTAACGGTGATCGGAAACCAGTTGGTTATTTGCTGCTTAACGACTGTTCTAGTCATTCTAGTAATATTATTTCCGCCTGCAGTCACCTCACTTTGAAACTATTCTACTCTTTAAGTTTTGTAACACAAAGGACATCACCATTGACTGCCACGTACCTGATGCTTGTACTCTTCTTCGCAGTCGAAGGTCAGGTGCCAGATGCACGGGGGATGCACACAGAAGTCCTCGTCACTGTGATCACTGCAGTCAGGTCGGTGGTCACACACCAACATGTAAGGCACTTCCTGTATCTGATTCTTGCACGAGAAGGACGGGGGAGCGGGATGGTCAAAGAAAGACAGGCACGTCTCACGTGCTCCCAGCAAGGAGCTCACCAAACAATCGCTTTCTACGTCACACGCCAGGAACTCGTGCGTCACATGCGACTCATTTGCATACCGTCGCTCAGAGGGGCACGTCACGTGGGACGTGGGACACCGGAAAGACCGCGTGACCGTAAGGCGGGAAACGGACCGATTTCTGATCGGAGAATTTGGATGAGGTTCTTGGTTTGAATTCACAAAGCGCAACAGTTTTGACTTTTCTTGGATGTTTAATGTGCCCACACGTTGTAAATCTTCCCGAGTGTCCTGGCCCTGACGTTCAAGCATGAAGATACCACAGTAAGGTCTGAGAAGTGGCGATCGTCGTAGTTTGCTGTATCCCACTCGTCAAGAGTCGGGTGAAAAATGCTGTGCTTTGATCTTCCCATTTCCAAAACAACTCGTATCTGCAGGGTTGAACTGCTTCGGTTCTCTCTCTCTCTCTCTCTCTCTCTCTCTCTCTCTCTCTCTCATGAAGCACAAAAAAGTCTACGTACTGTGTATTCTTAATATCATTGTATGATGCATATGTACTTGCTTTCTCTTTTTTCGTTTTCTTTCATGATGATAATGATATTATGTATAATGTGGGTACCACCCCTTCAGTATGGGCTATAGCCTTAATCCAAATAAATCTTCGTATTCGTATCCTGTGTATGTGTGTGTGCGCGCGCGCGCGCGTGCGTGCGCGTGTGTGTGTGTGTGTGTGTGTGTGTGTGTGTGTGTGTGTGTGTGTCTGTCTTTGTGTACCAGTCTGTCTCTTATCATCACTGAAACTTTTCAGACGAAGGCGAGAGCATTCCCAGACAAGTTCAACAGATTCTAATCATAATTGCAGCTCGCTCTCTCTCTCTCTCTCTGTGAGTGAGTGAGTGAGTGTCTGCCTCTGTGTGTGTGTGTGTGTGTGTGTGTGTGTGTGTGTGTGTGTGTGTGTGTGTGTGTGTGTGTGTGTGTCTTTCTGTCTGTGTGTTTTGCGCGCGCGCGTGCGTGCGTGCGTGTGTACATGTGTGTGTGTGTGTGTGTGTGTGTGTGTGTGTGTGTGTGTGCGTTTGAAAGGTGGAGGGGTGGAGAGGGTGATTACAGACAACGTGAGGAGACTGGGGGGGGGGGGGGGGGGGGGGGGGGGGGTAAGGGATGCAAGTGGATGAAACTCGAATGCGTGGTCCCAATCTTCCAAGCTGGGCCCATAGCAAACTCAGCCCTGGGTAGAGCCCGACTGGGGCAGAAAGTCCAATAAATAAATGGCTCTGATGGGTCTCGAACTCAGGACCTCCCAGCCGGGAGTCCTCGACGCTACTACTACTCACCCATGAGCGGTAACTTATGCAATGAAATCTCACCTCCATCACCTCCATCACTTGGCTGCCGTAGCCAACGAGTTCAATGCAATGAACATAAGACCAATGACTCGGGGATTGAGCTGCATACCAAACGTACATTTGCTCCTATGAAGGCAACAGCAGCGCGCACACCATCGAAGGTCAAGTACCCGACGGGCGTGGTATGGCAGAAC
>JADBJO010027007.1:10000-17500 GCA_016801955.1 Conus betulinus | reverse complement strand
CCACAGTTCCTTGCTTTCCTCACTATCGACGACTCCATCCCCTGGCTCTCTGCTGCTAAATTTATCTACCACGTCGATTTTACTCTCAGTATATTGGAACAACAATATATTTGTTTTCCTTTATTGGATGTTTTTCATTATATTATTTTGTTCTAATGCATATTAGAACCACTTTTTTCTATTTGTTTTTTATGAGACATTTATCAATTACATCATTTTACTCTCAATAGATTGAAACCCATTATTTCTCTTTTTTCTTCAAGTTTTTGTGTTACCCCCCCCCCCCCCCCCCCCCCCCCCCCCCCCCCTTTTTTCCCCACGTCTTTTGATGTTCATTGATTAAGAGTTATTCCCTATGGGTTGACTGCTGGAGTGTGCTGTGAGCGGAGGCTGGGGTGTTTGTCCTGATGTCCCTGTCTGTTTAGTCAGAGTCCAATGTCCTCCCCCATACGTCACCGTTCTGCGTGTAGTCTGCAGACTGCCGCTCATTTTCTGCTCTCTTTTCTTTCCCATCTGCTGCTCCTTCCTTTTTCTGCCTTGCATCCGTCACTGTTCTGACCTCTTTTTTTTTTTTTCGGTTTGTTTTGTCAGTAACATTTTTGAATGGATTTTTATCTCTCTCTCTCTCTCTCTCTCTCTCTCTCTCTCTCTCTCTCTCTCTCTCTGCATACGTGCATGCATGCGTGCGCGTATGTGCGTGCGTGTGTTTGAGTTTTCCCTCTTTTCTACATTCGCTTCCTTTTTCGTCTTTCATTCTGATTATTAAAGTCATGTTTTAGTTCCCTGGATGGCATTCAACAGCTGCTGAAGGGAAACGAGGCTACGTGAAGTGTGCTGTCCCCTCTCCTTGGTCCTGGAGCACAATTTTCCTCCTGTTGCCTACCATATATGAGATCTTAAGGTTGTCTTTTATGATGATTTTCCCTTCCAATTTCCTGCTCAGTCAGTTACATTCAGCATTAACCTCTGCACCCATTCCAGTGATATTGTGGACGGGGATAGCCATCCTAGCAGACCTATCTTACCCGACACTGATAAAATCAGAATGATAACACATTACAGTGAGAAGGAAAAATGAGCAATTCATCCATTATGTGGATGGAGGCCAGGTTTATGGTTTCAGTCTTTTGTCTGGAGCTGATGGGCAAACTCAGTGATTCTGGGTAAGAGGACAAAATATGGGAATCGAAGTGGGTCCCTCCAGCCTATGTTGTCTTCAACATGACCCGCATCGCCACGACACACTTTCTGGTGAATTACACAGAGGTCTTCCATCCAAAGCCTCCAGTTGATTGTTTTCCTCCCTTTCAGTCAATCCAATTCTGTGTTTCTCTGTTTCAAACTCTTTCTATCGATGCCAGTTTTACTCTCATTATATTCAAACAAAGTTTTCCGTTTCCTTATTAGTATGTTTTTCATTTCATTCTTTTGCCCTCAATATACTGGAACCATATTTCCTCTTTGTATAATAAGATACACATTGACTGCGCCATGTCTACTCTGAACTGATTAATACATGTTTTGTTGCCTTTCTCAGACTTTATTATGCCCCTCTTTTCCCCATGTCTTTGATGTTCATTGATTAACAGCCATTTCGTTTGGGCTAACTGCTGGAGTGTGCTGTGAGCGGAGGCTGGGGTGTTTGTCCTGATGCCCCTGTCTGTTTAGTCAGGGTCCAATGTCCTCCCCTATGCCTCACCGTTCTGCGTGTAGTCTGCAGACTGCCGCTCATTTTCTGCTCTCTTTTCTTTCCCACCTGCTGCTCCTTCCATTTCTGCCTCGCATTCGACACTGTTCTGGCCTCTTTGTTTCTGGTTTGCTTTGTCAATAAACTCTTATTTCTGGATTTTCATCTCTCTCTCTCTCTGTCTGTCTCTTTCTCTCTGTCTGTCTCTCTCTCTGTCACTCACTCTCTCATTCTCTGTCTCTGTCTCTCTCTCTCTGTCTCTCTGTTCATGTGTACGCATGAGTACGTGCGTGCATGTATGCGTCTCTGAATTTTCTCATTTCTGCGTTCAGTTCTTTTTCGTCTTTCATTGATTATTGAACAATGTTTTGGTCTTTCATTATGATTATTGAACAATGTTTTGTTTTTTTAATTATAATTATTAAACAATGTTTTGGTTCTGTGGATGGCATTCAACTGCAGCTGAAGAGAAAACAGGCTGTTTGAAGTGTGCTGTCCTTCTCAGTGGATCCAAAGTACAATTTCCTCCCTTTACGCACCATAATATTATATTTCCTGGCTACCTTTTATTATTACTTTTTTTCAATTTCCTAGTCAGTTAGTGGATGAAAGTTGGTTTCTGTTTCCAGTCTTTTGTCTTGAGCCAACAGCACACTTAGCAACTCTGGGTAGGAAAACAAAATTGGTGTCAATGGTTCTACAAAGATATATGTGTATATATATCTATATCTATATATCTATATCTCTATATCTATATATATATATATATATGTTAAAAATAGGATGATGAAAGGAGGTTTTTAAAACTTCCTTTTATCATCCTATTTTTAACAGATGTTGCTCCCCAAGGGGTTGAGCACTTTAAGAATTTTATTAGGCGTTTTAGCAGTATTCTTGATATATATATATATATATATATATATATATATATATATATATATATATATATATATATATATATATATATATATATATATATATCATGGGAATCGAACTTGGTCCTTCCAGCCTATGTTGCCCTTGATGTAGGCTGCTGTTGCACGAATTTATTTCTGGTAAATTTTGCTGAAATCTTTCTTTCAAAGTCTCTAGTTCCTTGCTTTCCCCCCTTTCAACCAGTCCCAGCTCGTTCTCCTCTGCTTCAAAATCTTTCTACTGATGGCCATTTTACTCACATGATATTGGAACAATATTTCTGTTTCCTTTACAAGATGCTTTTTATTATTTCATTTTGCTCTCAGTGTACTGGAATCATTTTTTGCCATTCGTTTTTACAGTAATTTAATGATTATACCATTGTACTGACATCTGATTGAAACCAATTTTTTTTCTGCTTTTTTCCTCTAAGATTTAATCATGTCCCTCTAGGATTGTCTTCGATGTTCATTGATTAAGAGCCATTCCCTTTGAGCTGACTGGTGGAGTGTGCTGTGAGTGGAGGAGGGGGTGTTTGTTCTGATGCCCCTGTCTGTTTAGTCAGAGTCCAAGTTCCTCCCCCATGCCTCACCGTTCTGTGTGTAGTCTGCAGACTGCCGCTCATTTTCTGCTCTCTTTTCTTTCCCACCTGCTGCTCCTTCCATTTTTGACTCGCATCCATCACTGTTCTGACCTCTTTCTTGTTTGGTTTGTTTTGCCAATACCTTAGTTTTCTGGATGTAATCTCTCTGTCTCTGTCTGTCTGTATGGATTTAATCTCTCTGTCTCTGTCTGTCTGTCTGTCCACCTCTCTCTCTCTCTCTCCCTCTCTCTTTCCTCTCTCCCTCTCTCTGTCTGTCTCTGGTCATGTGTATGCGTGAGAGCATGCATGCATGTGTGTGTCTGTTTGATTTTCCACTTTTGTTCTGTGTTTGTTCTTTTTGGTCTTTCATTATGATTATTAATAATGTTTTGGTTCCCTGGATGGAATCAACTGCAGCTGAAGGTATACCAAGCTGTTTGAAGTGTGCTGTCCCTCTCTTTGGACCCGCAGCACGATTTCCTCCCATTCCCTACCATCATATTGGATCCCCAGGTTATCTTTTATCCTAATGCCTCACCATTCTATGTTTAGTCTGCAGACCGCTACTCATGTTCTGCTGTCTTTTCTTTTTCCACTTGCTGCCCTTCCATTTCTGCTGTTCATTCGTCACTGTTCTGCCCTATTTTTTTTCAGTGTGTTTTGTCAAAAACTTCTCCTTTTTTCTGGATTTTAATTAACCTCTCTCTCTCTCTCTCTGTCTCTCTGACTCTGTTTCTGTTCATATGTATGCATACGTGCGTGCTTGCATGCGTGCGTTTGTTTTGAGTTTTCTCTTGATTTCTGCGTTCATTTCGTTTTTTTTTTTTTGTCTCTTGACTATGATTATAAACAATGTTTTGGTTCCTTGGACGGCATTCAACTGAAGCTGAAGGGAACCACGCTGTGTGAAGTGTGCTGTTCCTCTCTGTGGACCCGGAGCATAATTTCCTCCCTTTCTCCTCCATGACATGGATCTCCTTGTTGTCTTTTCTTACTTTTTTTTTCCTGGTCAGTTAGCTACATTCAGGATTGACGTCCGCACCCATTCCATTGATACTGGGGATAGGGGCAGCCTTCCCATCAGACCTATTTTACACGACACTGATGCAACGGGAATGACAACACATTGAAATCAGCAGTGAAATTTATGCTTTTGATGCTGGGCACCCGCCGTGAGACTAAAAGTATTTGTGACACTGCACTGGCAAAGATTGTTTCTTGTCTGACAGACGTTCACAGAAAGTATGTGTATATATTGCTGCTGTGATGTATCTGCCTTGAAGTAGGGCGTCCCGCAGGGGTCCCTCCTAAGTTCAATTTTTTTTTTGTGTTGTATGCGGCTCCTGTGCCTGATGTCATCAGTCATTATGTGATGTTACTTGAGATCTTGCTGATGACTCTCGCCTTCACTGGTCGGCCTTCATAGCAAAAACTGAGAGAGAGAGAGAGAGAGAGAGAGAGAGAGAGAGAGAGAGAGAGAGAGAGAGAGAGAGAGAGAGAGAGAGAGAGAGAGAGAGAGAGAGAGAGAGAGAGAGAGAGAGAGAGAATTGCAGTGTTTGTGTTTTGTGTTTTGCCTGTGAGGTCTTCTTTTAATGAGGTCGATAGATTTGCTTGGGGGTATCGCTTCCTCTGTGTTGACAATTCCCTCCACTCCGAGCACTTCTGTGCGCAGTCTGCGAGCTGGTGTTCATTTCCTTTCTCCTGTCCCACATCAACCCCTTTATCCGTTATGGTTTCTTCTGTTGTTTCTCTTTTTTTAAACTACATTCCCTGATTCAGTGTGTGTGTGTGTGTGTGTGTGTGTGTGTGTGTGTGTGTGTGTGTGTGTGTGTGTGTGTGTGTGTGTGTGTGTGTGTGTGTGTGTTTATCTTGTGCTCTCTGTCTCTCTTTTACTCTCTCTCTCTCTCTCTCTCTCTCTCTCTCTCTCTCCAATCCCTCTAGAGAGAGAGAATGTACGTATATGTGTTTATGTCTACATGCACACTTGTATATGTGTGTGTGTGTGTGTATGTGTGTGTGTGTGTGTGTGTGTGTGTGTGTGTGTGTGTGTGTGTGTGTGCGTGCGTGCGTGCGTGTGTGTGTGTATGTGTGTGTGTGGGTGTGTGTGTGTGTGTGTGTGTGTGCTTGTGTGTGTGTGTGAGAGAGAGAGAGAGAGAGAGAAAGAAAGAGAGAGAGAGAGCATATTTGCTGGAGGGGGGGGGGGTGGAGGTGGTGACAAGCGGGATATGGTAAACTGGGGCAAGGCGCACTACTTGCAAGTAGTGTTGGTATTTGTTACTTTTTCACAAAACTTGCAAAGGAGATGGTTACTGACAAAGTTTCCTGAAATGCCCAAAGGAAAAAAAAAGAACATGGCAGATCATCGTTAGAAAGGATTTGATTTTTTTTTTACTCCCAGCCCTTGAGAACAACATTTACCTTATTTGTGTTGAAGACGAGATGGGTTTTACACAGTTAAAGTCCCGTCTTGAAACCCTGACTCTCTTCTTTATAACAGTAACATGAATGCCAGGCTACGTCACTGACCTAATTTCGTGCACTTCCTCCTGATTGGTAGCGAAAGTCGACAGCACTCACGTGTTGGCAATGTTATTGTTTATATGTGTGTGTGGCAGCAAGCCTACGATATTTTAGACATGGAAGTACTATCTGCATACGTGAAAATTTGGCCAGAGTCGTTTGGGAAGAAAAAGCAAAAGCTAATGGTGTTCACAAACCAGAAGCTGCTGTCTAGCGCAGCATGCAAGCATCCAAACAGTATCTACCGTATTGCTTCTTTTTCCCGTGAAAAGAGGTAATCATCACGTAGGAAAAGTTATTTTCCCCCCGAAAGTGGCTAATTAATACTGGAAAACAATGTTTGTTACAGGTTCATCAACTGTTTTCTTTTATGATTAGTTGCTGAAAACAGTTATTCTTCCTGCGTTGATCAGCTCTTTTCATGGAAAAGAAAAGTAACGATTTATTTTCAGCGGTGAATTAACTGTCTTCCTAATTATGACCTATGTTTACTGCCAAAGAACTGTTTCACAGTGAAAATAAGCTCGGTTAAGGAGGAAATATCTGCTTTCAGCGTATAATGAGCTGATTTTACGGTGAAATATCTTCTTCTCCGGGATAAATAGCTGTTTGCGAAGGGGAAATCTGGTTTATTGGGACAAATGAATGTTTTGAAGTGGAAATTACTGTTTTTCGTTATGACTAGACCTTGTTTGCCTTTTTCGTTATTTCATCTGTTTCCTGTTTCATTTTTGCTACAGGCAAATATTGTCCATAGGAATTTTTTTGTGCTCGGTGCCTCGCGTCCTCACTGGTCTAAAAAAAAAAAAAGCAGTACTCTTTTTTTTTGTCGTTATCTCCAAAACTTGAAATGTTTTCAACACTGACTTACTGGAAAGATGGAATATGGCCCAAGGCCGAACTCAAAGAGTCTTGGTGCAGATTTACGTTAAAGGACGATGGCATTGGTCTTCGCTCTCCCCGAGGACTGCTCTGGTTGACATCTGTTTTCTTTCCTGCGTGGATGAAGCTGGCAAGTGTTTACATGTTCCCTGGGTTCGGCAGAGCTCTATTGTCCTGTGTTTAATTTCTGTAAATACTTTAAGATCTCTGGGTTTTCATTGCTCTTGGTTAAACCGCGTGTTTGAGATAAGTTTGAGCTGCTTTTTTCTTCTTTCTTTCGTTCGTTTTCTTTCTTTTTCCTTTGTTTCATTTTCTGCATCTCTGTAGCGCCATTACCCGCTCGCAGCTCATACATCCTCGTCTACAGCGAGAGTCAATGTCGAGCCGTCATGAGGCAACCCACCAGAGGCGACGCTGCACTGCTTACGAGTCACTTCGGTGGTGTGTTCCGTCGTGCCATCTTTGATCCAACATATGCACGGGACACCTGTTGATGACAGTACCTGCTTAGTCGTGGAGCCGGCGTGAGTGAGCACCCCCCTCTGGCGGGCACCACCGCGTCCGTCCAACGACAGCTCCCCCCCCCCCCCACACACACACACTCCGTGAATCCTCCAATACCGGTGACCTCGAAACAAATGCACGAAAGGCATGGGGGTCGAAGAAGGGGGAATCCAAACTGAGAGACTAAAACACATGAAGGGACACAGAATTTGAGACTTTTTGTGCTGACTGACGAGGATAAATGAAGATGATGCTATGGTGTTTTCATTCATGTTTAAGACTGCATGGCAGGACTGTAATCCACGCTTGCTTCCATAAGACATCCAGTGTGTGACCGGGCCTGAGAGATACAGACATCTGCAGCGCTGGTCTGGAAATTTGAGCAACACGCTTAGAGACGACGCTGTCA
>JADBJO010027007.1:0-2500 GCA_016801955.1 Conus betulinus | reverse complement strand
TTAGCTTCGTTTGTTTGTTTTTATATGTATACATCGTTAGGTGCATTTTGATGAGTCTGTATAATATTGGTGCATGTGTATTGAATATATGGATGACTTTTTTTGGTAAACCATTTAAGGAACTCTTCTTGACGGTGTTCCATATAAAGATTCACTCTTCGTATTTCATCATCATCATCACATCATCAACATCGTCATCATCATCATCGTCATCATCATCATCATCATCATCATCATCTTCTTCTTCTTCTTCTTCTTCCATTTTTTCCATGTGCCATAATATAGCTGTGCTCTGATTGGTGGGAAAAATCAATGGGAATTTTAACAATCATCTGTCCTACATGAACACACACACACACGCGTGCGAGTGAGTGAGCTCGCGTGCGCTAACAAATGCAGAGAGAGAGAGAGAGAGAGAGAGAGAGAGAAGAGACATAGAGAAGAGAAGGGGGAGGCAGAGAGAGAGGGGTGTGGTAAGAGAGAGAACAGGGTGGAGAGGCAGAGAGAGAGAGAGAGAGAGAGAGAGAGAGGAGAGAGAGAGGGGTGGGGGGGGGAAGGGGGATTCGCAGTGTTTGTATTTCGTGGAGTGCCCGTGAGGTCTTCTTTAATGAGACCGGTAGATTTGCTCGGGGTATCGCTCCTCTCTCTCTGTGTTGACTCTGACTACAACTCCTTCCACGCCGAGCACTTGTGTGCGCTGTCTGCAAGTTGGTGTTCATGTTTTCTTTCTTCTTTTATACGCATGCGCTATTCTAGAGGAATGTGTGCATGGATTTACGTTTGTTGTTTTTAGATGTATACTTTGTTATGTGCATTCTGATGTGTGTGTATGATATTGATGAAATGTAAACTGTAGGATAGTATGTATTGGATATATGTTATGCTATTTTTTTGAAAACCCCTTCATGGAATTTTACTTGATAGTGTGCTATATAAGGATCCATTCTTCGTCTTCTTCCTCTTCTTCTTTCTTCTTCTTTCTTCTTAACATTTTGTCATGTGCCATAATATGGCAGTGTTTTGATTGGTGGGAAAAAATCAATGGGAATTTCAACAATCATCTTTCACCCCAGAGAGACACACACGAACACAAAAGCACACACGCAACAACACACACACACACACACACACACAACACCCACACACACACACACACACACACACACACACACACACACACGCTCACAGAGAGAAACGAAACGAAACGAAACGAATTTTATTTTACCCAGAGAGAGAGAGAGAGAGAGAGAGAGAGAGAGAGAGAGAGAGAGAGAGAGAGATAGAGAGAGAGAGAATCGCAGCAACCGTGTGCCCGTGAGGTCTTCTTTAATGATGAGGTCGATAGATTTGCTCGGGGTATCACTCTCTCTGTGTTGACTCTGACTACAATTCCGTCCACTCCGAGCACTTCTGTGTGCAGCCTTGCGAGCTGGTGCTCATGTTCTTTCTCTTATATCTCAGTTTCCTCCACGTCAATCCCGTTTTTGTTGTTGCTTTGCTCGTTTGTTGTTTGGTTGTTGTTGTTGTCCTTCCTTATCATTCTTCTTCTTCCTCTCTCTTCCTCTCCTTTTCTTCTTTTCTTCATTATTTGATTCAGTGTTTGTGTGTGTGTGTGTGTGTGTGTGTGTGTGTGTGTGTGTGTGTGTGGTGTGTGCGCGCGCGCGCGTATGTGCCTGCAGGAGAGGGAGGATGAGGGACAGGATAAGGGGAACTGGGGTGGCCTTCATATACTTCTGTCACACATAGGGTAGCTGACCAGCTCGGGAAAAAAGAGGATGGGTAAACGAAGGGGAAAGGGGGGGGGGGGGGGGGTTGGCAGGCGTAGAGAGGAAGGAGTGGAAGAGAACATAAAATGAGCAAGAGTAGAAGAGAGAGCGAGAGAGGGAGAGAGAGAGGAGAGAGAGAGAGAGAGAGAGAGGAGAGAGAGAAACAGAGAGAGAATTACAGGGTAAAAAACGAAGAACAGCTGAATCGAAAATAGCTGAAACATCAGTTTTTTCAATTTAGGAGCGTGGGTTGAAAACCCAGGAGTTTAGCTTTACGGGTGAAGTTTGGATCAGTTTTTACACTTGATCTGCAATGTTCAACACAATTTCGTACAGATGTACTCAGAGATAGAACTATCAGAAACCACGCGTTGGCGACCCTGCAAAATTAGCGCGTCGGGTTTCGTTCCTGCGAGTAGTGAAAAACACAAACACAAAGAATACCCGCATGCATCAGAACGATTTTCAAACTGATATATGGCCACTGGTACCATCTCGCTCCTATCGGCTTTTTTTGCAATTCAGATTAATACCGCCGGTCTTTCCTAAACCATGGCTAACGTTTACCCGATTGAGCTACTACTGACGTGGCAACAAAATACTATGGATAACATGATGATAACTGATAGAGAGAAGAGAGGAGAGAGAGAGAGATAGAGAAGAGAGAGTAGTCATAATTCTTATAGCCCTAGTCGACAGCGATAAGACCACAAAGATCCATAGCAGACTGTCTC
>JADBJO010027006.1:0-21856 GCA_016801955.1 Conus betulinus | reverse complement strand
GTCCACATGGTTTCTAGTCTTTCGATAAAGGTCAGTGTTTCTTTCGCCACCTAGAGGGTTTTGTGTCCACTTTCTACATGGTTAGGTGTCTCTTTCTTTCTTCTCCCCAGGGTTTTGTGTCCCTTTTAAATTTCGGTGTCTTTTTCTCTCGTAAAGGTTTCGTGTTCCTCCCACTCCACTTCCCCGCGCCACCCCCCCCGCTCTCTGTCTCCTTCAGGGTTTCGTGTCCTCTATAAGGTTTGGTGTCTCTCTTTTCTTTCCAGCCCCCACCCCCCCCCCCCTCCCCAACTTTTTCGTGTTAGCTTTCTATAAGAATCTGTCTCTCTCCCCACCCCTAGCCCCACGTGGTTTCTTATCCTCTTTCCATGAAGTTCTCTTTTCTCTGCGACAGGATTTTGTGTCCTCAGGGTTTAGCGCCGCCTCCTGTAATGTTTGGTCTGTCTTTTTCCACTCTTTAGGATTTTGTCTCTTTCTATAAGGTTCGGTGTCTGTTTCACCCCCCTGCCATTGCGGTTTTGTATTGTCTTTTTATAATGTTTGGTGCATCTTTCCCTCCACCACAACCACCATCCCCCCCCCGGGAGTACTGTGCCCTCTTCCCGTGAAGTTCGGTGTCATTTCCCTCCTCACATACCTTCTTGTCCTGTAAGATCTCGGTGTTTCTTCCCTCCACCCATACCAGTGTTTTGTGTCCTTACTCTCAAAGACAGTGGGTGCCTCCGCCCCCCCCCCCCCCCCCCCCCCTTTACTCACACCCCATCCAACAGTGTTTCGTGTCTTTTTTTTTCTACGAGGCTTGGAGTCTCCCCACTTAACCCCCCCCCCCCCCAGGTTTCAAGACTTCTTTCTACAAATTTTCAGTGTCTCACCACTCCAGAATTTTGTGTCCTACAATGTTCGGTATCTGTTTTGCCAGCATAAACTTTTGTGTTTTCTTTTCTTGAGGTTCAGTGTCTTTCTTCCACCCGCCCCACTCCCCCCACCCTCCAGGGGATTCGTGTCTTTACATAAGAGTTTATGTGTCGCAATCATCCTCCGGGTTTCGTATCTTTTTATTAGGTTCGGTGTAAACCTCCTCTCCCCCCCCCCCCCCCCCCCCCCCCCACCCCCACCACCCCACCCCCCCCACTTCTTGGGTTTCGAGATCTCTTTCAACTAAACTTAGGTGTCCCCCTTAACCCGACACCTCCCTACCCCCCCTTCTCCCAGGGCTTCGTAACCTCTTTCTTTACAGTTTGGTATATTTTTTTCCCCTAAAGGATTCCGTGCCCTCTTTCTATACTGTTCAGTACATTTCTTTCCCCCACGCCACCAGGGTTTTGTGTCTTTTGAGTTTCGGCGCGAGCTTCCAATCCTGCCCCTCCCCCCCCCCCCCCCCCCCGGGGGGGGGGGGGGGGGGGGGGGGGGAGGTTGTGTCTTCTATCGAAAAGGTTCGGAGTCTCTCTACCCCTCCCACAAGATTTCATACTCTTTTTTTTCTGTCAGGTTCGGGTTCGTTTTTTTTTTGTTAAGGTTTAGCGTCCTTCCTCTTTCGTCCACTCTAGGTTTCGAGTCCTTTCTGTAAAGATTCGATGTCTCTCCCCTGCCCTCCACCGTCTGGGGGTTTCCTTTCCTTTTTTTTAGGTTCGTTGCGTCCTCCTACATTCTCCCGCGCCCCCCCCCCCCCCCCCCCCCCCCCCACCCCCCCCGGATTTACTTATCTTTTTTCTAATAGGCATGGTTTTCTCTACTGCACCCCCACCCCCTCAAGGGTTTGAGTCTTATTTCTGCAAGGCTCTGTATTTCTCCCTCCACCCTCCCCACCTCCAGCTTTGTAGTCCTGTTTTGTACAAAGTTCGGTGTATTTCGATTCCTTTCTTTTATAAGGTTAGCTCTATCCCCCCCCCCCCCCCCCCCCCCCCCCCCAGGCGGGTTTGAGACCTCTTTAAGATTCGTTGTCTTTTTCCACGGCCCCCGCATCTCCGGGTTTCGAATTCTCTTTACAAAGTTTTGGGTCCCAGTCCCCGCTACCCCCTCCCTTCTGGGTTTCGTGTTTTTTTTTTTTTTTTTTTTTTTAGCTTGCTGTCTTCTCCACACCCACCCCCTCCCAGTGTTTTTGCTCTCTTTCTAGAAGGTTCGCTCTTTCTTTCCTCCCAGAGGGTTTCGTGTCCTCTTCACATAAAGTTCGATGTCTGACCCACCGCCACCCCTCCTCCACAGTTTTGTGTTTTTTTACGGGGGGTTTAGAGTCTTTCCCCCCCCCCCCCCCCCCCCCCCCCCCCCACCCACCCCCCCCCTTCGTCACAGTTTTTCGTGTTCTTCTACAGTGGTTAGTTTCTTCTTTTCATTTTATCTCCTCTTTCACACAGTGTTTTTTCTTTCAACGTGTCGTGTCTTCATTACCTTAGAGTTTTCTCATGGGATTTACTGTCATTTTAAGGGGTAGTGCCGCCCTTCAGGGTTTACCTCTCTTTTTTCACTGACTTTAGTGTAGGCTTTCCATCTGGTTTAGCATTTCCTTTCAGAGGGTTTTGTGTCCTTTCATACAGTTTAGTGTCCACTTTTCGTAGAACTTATCTTTTGCCATTTGTTCAGATTGGAGTCATCTTTTTATAGGGAGTTTGTCTTCCCTTTGATTTATTGTCCTTTGTTCATATGGTTTGGTGTTGTATTTTTGTTGAATCTAATGTCCTCCTTTCATACAGTTCAATGTTCTTTTTCTAAGGGTATGGTATCGTCCTTGCATAGAGTATAGTGTTCTTTTCGCAGCGTTTAATGTCATTTCTATTGTTTAGTGTCCTCTTTTCATAGGGCTCTGGATCCTCTTTTCGTGTAGTTGAATGTTCCTTTTGTTTTTTAAGTTTATGGTCTCCAGCGTTACAGTTTATTATTCTCTCTTAAAAAACGTTTTAGCGTTTTTATCCCACAGGGTGCACTGTCCTCTGTCATCACATGCAGTGACTTTTTGGTAGGGCCAGTGACCTACTGGAGTTGGGTCTAGAGCAATCTTTTAAATATTTTCGTTCTGTATTTCAAACGGCTGTTCTGTGTAGGACATAGATTCAGTTCATGAGATTTAGAATGTCATTGTTTCCCATGTTCAGTGCCTCATTTTCGTAGGTTTTTAGTGTTAGGGATGCATGTGTGTGTGTGCGTGCGCGCATGCGTGTGTGTGTGTGTGTGTGTGTGTGTGTGTGTGTGTGTGTGTGCGTGTGTGTGTGTGTGTGTGTGTGTGTGTGTGTGTGTGTGTGTGTGTGTGTGTGTGTGTGTGTGCTCCCATCTGCCGCAGAGAGAAGAACCGAAGCTGTGCGAAGATAGTGCTGACGCTGGCTGTACCATGCTGAGTTGAGGTATAGATCTTAAGCCGGATGGGTCGGTGGTGGTCGGTGCCCCAGGTGGATCTCCTTCAGAGGACACACCCCATTCTTCCGTGAGAAATCGGGTGTGACGGCAGACCAGAAGACGGCCTGTCCAGGGCTACACAGCAAAGATGACAAGGTAACACAAGAAGACAACAATTAGCTTACTAAGTGAAGACAATTAGCTTACTCTAGAACAGTCATATTCTCATTAGGATCAAATGAAAAGAAGCTGAATGGTGTTTAACGTCGAAGTCACGCCAGGTTGACCAACACAGCAGTAAATACTGTACAGACACATGTGCATATTCCGGTCCGTTTTGTTCATAGCGACCTTTTTTTTTCTTATGGTGTTGCAAATGGAAAAACGTGTACGTTTTGATAAGGAAGTTTGTGAAATACTATATAAATGTTGTTCACATGATATATCTTGTTAACCGAATTATTGTTCTATGACCAGAGAACAAGAGAAGAAAAACTTAATAAAAAAATCGGAACAGATTAGCTTAAAGTAGATAAGATTTATTTACACACAAAGTCAAGTGTTAAAGAGAAATACCAGCACATCTGTCAACAGGAGCAAAGAACTGCTTCACTGGCTGCGGAGAGGGTGACCAGGACACGTGACTGCAGCGGATCACAAGCTTCACCAGCGTATCGTCCACAGCAGTCTTCATACCACCTGGTTCTTTGGAGGGGCTTGGCGACTTTTGTATGGTTTAATCGTCGCCCCCCGCCCCCCTCCCTCAAGGACTCCGTGTCTCTTTCAGTCACAGGATTCATTCACTTGTTTTACATATTTAGTGTCCCCTTCATTCAGAGTGTCAGTAGTTTCTTTGACAGGTGGTTGTGTGTTCTTTCCCAAGGTTAGTGCCCCCTTCATTCACACATGAGTGTCTCTTATTTCTCGAGGTTTGGTATTGGTATTGTGTTTTCTACAGCGTCCTTCTTAATATGAGCAGCATGTGTGCTCTGGGTTGTTATGTCGGTCTTCTGTGGAACAAGGATACATCACACGAGGTACCAGAGGGAGCATTTTCTGGAAGGGCGTGAAAGATTGACTCAAAGCTTTGCAGCGTGTCACATGATTCAGTGATGATGGAACATGGACGCATGTTTCAGATAAACTGGGTCTGGCTGCAGTGCTGTTGAGGAATTTTTTTATCCTTCCGAAATGTTTCCTAGTGCGCACCTGGTACCTCCTGGCCTGAGTATCCATAAATCCACAAAAAGTCCGGCATTATAATCACGAGTCAACATGTGGATCTTTCCATAGCTATTAATGTCTTTATTTCATAGGGTGTCGTCCGTCAAATAGTCAGCAATGTTCTCCGTTCATAGATTTAGTATCATTTAGCGTTCTTTCATGGTTGTTTTTTGAGGGATTTAGTGTCTTTTTTTCATATGATTTTGTGTCCTCATTTTACAGGCTTTAGCATTCTTTCTGTTCGATGCGGTGTCTTGTTTTTTTCGTAGGGTTTAGTGTCCTCCTCTCATAGAGCTTAATGTCCTCCTTTATACAGTTTAGTTTCCAATTTTTCTATGGTTAGTGTCTTCTTTCCCTCGAATTTAGTATCTGTTCATATGGTTTGGTGTTATCTTTTTTTAGGTCTTGGTGGGATAAGCTCCAAGCAGAAGGGACGTCCTCGAATCAACACAGCCATGACGTCAGTGCCCGAACTGCGCGAACGCTTCACCAGAGCCGTTGTCAAGGCCGTATAGGACTGCCCGACAGACCGCGCTTCATCATGGTGGACCACATCCGCGATGCCACCTACCAGTCCGCCTCGGACACCTTTGGGAAGAGAGTGAGGAAGAATAAAGCAGCCTGGTTCGAAGCAGGAGGAGTCGTGGAGATGGAGCCTGCCATTGCTGCTAAGCGAGCTGCACTCCAAGATCACAAGAGAGAGAGCCCTCAGAGAACACACTAGCCGCACTCTGAAAAGCTGGCAGCAGCAACGCCAGCAGATGGCCGGAAATGCGCCAGTGAGTACTAGCTAAACCTGTGAAAGGGTATTCGTATCTCCGCCGACTGCGACAGCATCCGCGCCATGTGGGATCATCGACTGCAGCAAACAGATGGAGAGATGGAGGAGCACTACCAGCAGGGAAAACCCAGCCACCCACACAGCCTTCGAAAACACCACCCCCCCCTGCCTGCCATGGAGGAGCTCGACGCTCCACCCACCATTGAGGAACACGGCAAGGCATCGACACGCTACCGTGTAGTAGTAGTAAGAAAGTCATGGAGAGTGTGTGGCAGCACAAAGTCCTCAGAAAAAAAGCCCCTTCAAGCAAGTGTTTCGGCCCTCATCTCCTGACACTCTAGGGGGGTTGGGCCACACCCGGTTCATGACTCCGGATGTCCCTCTGCTGCCCTTTCTTTCCCCATCTTGGGACGAGCCATCTGCTGCTTCTGCCATTGCTTTCAGGGCTCTGGTTTTTTCCCTCCCTGCAACTGAGAGCTGTTTCATGAGGCTGTATGCAGACGTTCTACAAAACCCCCTAGCTCCAATTTCTGCAGTGAGGACTTTGACCAGATAGCCTTCTCTCATCAGGCTCTTTGCCAGATCAACATTTTGCAGTCTTGTAGATTTGAGCTGCCTCCATTCTGTTCTCATATGACACCGTGAGCTCGATCGTGATCAGCTGCTTGGTTGACTGAGAGTGGATTACTATGTCTGGTCTCATGCCACTCTTGCTGATGATCTCTGGGTGACTCTTCCATTCTGAGAGGTCTGCAGTGCACTCCCAGTCATCTGCCCCGTCCAGCAGACTCTGCCTGCATGTTCCGATTGGCACCCCTCCAGGGGTTGCAACCTTGCCGTGGTCGGAGGGCTTGCGTGGTCCTGTGATCGCTTAGGCTTTGCTGGCGGGGGCATCAATACTTGAAGATAGGCTAGTTTAAGATAGGCTAGTTTTTAAAAATGCTTCTAGGCCTGAAAAGTCGAAGATGCTGTCTGGCCTAAGCACAACGTGGTAAGGAGTTGATGCCCCTGGTAGGGCTTCCCATGTCAGACAGGTTAAGGGTGAGGATCCTGACTAATAGTAACCCGCCTTTTCTCCTTTTCTTGTTTTCTGCCTTTCTTATTTGGCTCTTTTCTATCTTCGTCTCCCCTTCAAGTCTTCTTTTCCACACTCTTTTTCTCTCTGTAGTCTTCTTAAGATCCATCGCGTTTGCCGTGCGGTGCGACCTGTGACGGAGGGGGATGAGATCCTGGTGATTGAGAGGGCCAGCACCCTCAACACATCACTTTGGCTCAAACCTCTCCTAGACAGGAGGTACACTCTGGCCCAGGTGTATTAATCGGCTCCCCCTTCATGGGGCTGGGTCAAGACAGGCAGTTCTCCGGCTGGCCAAGTTAACCCCTGCAGTGCTCAGCTCTCTGTTCCCGGGAGTTGAGCATGATCAGGCGGGATAGGGTTAGTGGCGCTCTGTATGTCGTATATCTCTCCTGAAGCCTGGAAGGGGTCAAGATAGTGATTTCTTGGCCCTGGCCCCTTTGTTGGACTCCATGGTGGGGGTAAAAGGTGAGACGAAAATTTATATACACATAAAACATGGCTTTATCTAAAAATTTATTCCCCCCATAAAGAAGAGGAAGGCAGTGGACCCCATTTCCAGACAACCGGATTCAGACAGTGACTCGGATATGGAGACGAGACAGAGACACAGGTTGACTTCTGGGCTTCCTGGCTTGTGATTGAAGGGACAGAGCAGGAAAAGCCTATTTCCGCCCCGAGTCCTTTTGCAATTCAGAAGGGCTTTCAAGGTCTAGCAGGCGACCCCTCAGTCAGTGAAAAAGCTACGGAACGGCTCATTCCTCGTCCAGTGCAGGTCGAAGAAAGCAATCGGAACAGCTGCTGAGGGCAACAAGGTTCGTGTACAGAGACATCCAGTGTCTCCCGCATAAGCAGTTAAATTCGTCTAAAGGAGTTATTCGGTGCCCGGATTTGAAAGGTGTCTCAGAAGCAGAGATCAAGACAGAGCTTGCATCCCAAGGTGTGACGGAGGTGCATAGGGTGACAGTAAAAAAAAAAAGGTGCAGAAAGAGTGCCCACCAACACCCTCTTTCTGACATTCTGCAACCCTTTGCTACCTCCGGTCATTAAAGTAGGCTACTTAAATGTCCGTGTGCAAATGTATGTTCCGTCTCCAATGAGATGTTTCAAATGCCAGAAGTTTGGACATGTCGGAGATCGCTGTTCGGGGAGGAGTTGTGTGCAGTGTTCGCTGCAAGGCAACCCATGATGGGCCGTGTAAAGACCCTGCTCATTGTGCGAACTGCGGTGGCGACCACCCCTCCTCTTCACGCACCTGCCCTGTTTGGATTCAGGAGTCCTATATCCAGAAGGCTAAAACCGAAAAGAAATCTCGTTTTTTTTAGGCACGCACGTAGACAGGTTGTCGGTAGTCAAACGTCAACAGTGTCTTCGTATGCTTCAGCAGTAAAGAAAGTTTTCAACCCGTTCAGTCTGCTGCCAGACTGATGAATTTGTTTTCACAAAAACTTTGAAAAGTAGAATGTTAAACTCTGGAAGCAAAGACACCACCTCCCAGTCCAAGGTGGGTGCCCGTGGTGGAGGCAAAAAATCCGCCACCCCTCAAACTGCCCAGCAGTCTACACCTTCTGCTGCTGGGCAGATTAAAAAGCCAGCCCTCCCGCCTCGAACTTCTGTGTGAGCAGTGCCCATGCGGGCAAGGGAGTTCAACCCAGTGTGGAGATGGTGGAGATGAGAAGGAAACCCACCACCATCTCCAAAATCCAGGCCTTCTTAACCTGTGGGCAAGTCTGCCAACAGGTCTGAAGACTCCAATAGTCCAGTCCAACTTTCTAATAAATTCGCCCCACTGAATGCAGATGATGACGAGGAGATGACATGATTTCTCTCCTATTCATCCTCTGCACCATGGACAGTACAGTAATCCATTGGAATATCCGTGGCTTACATTCAAACTTTGAGGAGCTGCAGCTTCTGTGTCAAACGTTAAAACCTTACGTCGTAGCTCTTCAAGAAACTGAAATTCAAAGCCAGAAGACCTTCACTCTTTCTGGCTTTAACATTCTTTCCAAGCCTGCACAACCATCCACATTGGGACTGTCGGGCGGTGTTGCCCTTCTTTTACATAAAACTTTGCTGTTTAGTCCTGTCGCTCTGATTACCTCCCTTCAAGCTGTAGTAGCTGCGAGAGTCACTCTCCACAAGACTATTACAATTTGCTCACTCTATCTGCCACCTTCTGTCCCGGTTTGTCGTCAGGACCTTGTCAGTCTGATGGGAGAACTTCCTCGGCCTTTTTTGCTGTTGGGTGATTTCAATGGACACAACCCCCTTTGGGGTAGTGTGAATTCGTCATCCAGAGGTCTGCTTTTTGAAGATGTCCTTTCAAACTTTGATTTGTGTTGTCTGAACGATGGAACTCCAACTTACCTCCACTCCTCCACAGGTTCGCTTTCGTGTTTAGATTTGTCGATTTGTGACCCCTCGCTGGTCCTGGACTATGAGTGGTCTGTCCATGACGATCTGCACGGAAGTGACCATTTCCCTGTTCTTTTAAAACCTGTATTTACTGAAACCGCCTCTGTCTCACAACATCTTAATTATAAGAAGGCAAACTGGAATCTATTTGCAACCAATATTTCAAAAGAATTCCAGGAAATTGATTTTCTTCAGAGTCCAGACCCAGCAGAATCTCTGACCAATACTGTGATAAACTGTGCTAAAACCTGTATTCCAATGTCTTCCGACAAGCCCCAACTGCCCAAAACCCCTGCTGCTTTAATTCTGACTGCAAAAAAAAAAAAAATCTCAAAAATACGCACACGGACTCAGCGTCAGTTATACCAACGACCTTCAGGTCCCAATGCTCGAGCCCATCAGAAACGCCGTGCTAAATCGAGACACACTTTCAAAATCAGTAAATGTCAGTCTTGGAGAAACTTCTGCTCCGGGCTGACATCTAAAACTTCAAAGAAAAAAGTTTGGAACATCATCAGAAAAATCAAAGGGAAGAACACACCAACCCCTCCATTCATCACCTGAAACTTGCCGATGCTCTGATCACTGACAAACAAGCTGTTGCCAATCTGTTGGCCTCCACCATCCAACAGAACTCCTCATCTTCAAATAAATCTGCAGCCTTTTTAAGAAACAAGCAAATCAGAGAGAAATCTTCATACAATTTCACATCAGACAACTCTGAAGCTTACAATCTGCCTTTTTCGATCAACGAACTAAAATCAGCTTTGCAAACCTGCAATGACTCTGCCCCTGGTCTGGATGACATTCATTATCAGGTTTTGAAACACCTTCAGAAAACTGTCTCCAGACCCTTCTCAAAGTCTATAATCATATCTGGACCACAGGGTGCTTTTTCGCCCTCCTGGCGGAAAGCCCTGATCATTCCATCCCAAAGCCTGGAAAGGACCCTACCAACCCATCAAACTATCGCCCAATAGCTCTGACCAGCTGTCTCTGTAAGCTGATGGAAAAGATGGTCAACTCCCGTCTGATGTGGAAGCTGGAAACCGATGGACTTTTGGCCAGTGAACAGTGCGGGTTCGACAAGTACCACTCGACAGTTGGCCATTTAGTTCGTCTGGAAACCACCATCCGCAACGCCTTTGTCAATAAGCAGCATGTGGTCGCTATCTTTTTCGACCTAGAAAAAGCGTATGACACCACGTGGAAATCAGGAATTCTTATGGATTTGCATAAACTTGGTTTTCGCGGTTATCTGCCACTGTTTATCGAAAAAAACTTTCTGGCAGATCGACGACAATTCCAGGTACGTGTTGGCACCACACTCTCGGACATCCATGGGCAGGAGTTGGGTGTACCTCAGGGGAGCATCCTTTCTCCTGCCCTTTTCAGCATTAAAATCAACGACATTGTGAAATCGGTAAGCCAGGGCTCTGAGTCCTCTTTGTTTGTTGACGACGACTTCGCGCTGTACGCAGTTGGAGCTTCTTACGCCAGCGTACAGCGTCGACTCCAACTTTGTGTCAACAAGATTTGACAGTGGGCCGAGGAAAACGGTTTTACCTTTTCACGTACCAAAACCCAGTCAATCCATTTTCACAATTTTCGTCAGTTTTTTTTTTGCTGATCCTGAAATTCTTCTGGATAAGACCACCATTCCAGCTGTTAAGGAAGCCAAATTTCTGGGGGTTATTTTTGATCAAAAACTAAACTTTCTCAGCCATATTAAAAACCTCAAAACTTCTTGCCAGAAAGCTCTGAATATGCTACGTGTCGTAGCACACACTGACTGGGGCGCTGATAAGAAAACTTTGCTGCACCTCTACAGAGCCTTGGTCCGTTCCAAATGGATTATGGTTGTGCTGTGTACGGCTCTGCAAGACCGTCTTACCTCAAAACTCTCTTGGACCCTATTCACCATCAAGGGCTTCGTCTCTGTCTTGGAGCATTCCGCACCATCCCTGTGTACAGCCTGTACGCAGAGGCAGGTGAACCCTCACTGTCCAACCGCAGGCTGAAACTATCTTTGAACTACTATATCAGACTGTTCTCGGAACCGGAAAAACCCAGCCTATGACTGTGTCTTTGACCCTCAGTTCCAAAGCAAATTCGAAAACAACCCTAACTGTATTCCGCCGTTTGGCTTCGTATGCAGCCTTACGCGCGGAATGCAGGTCTAGACCTAGGAGTTTTGTCTGACTTTTCCAAGTTTCCAGATGAGCCTCCGTGGACCTTTTTCACACCAGAGATTCGTTTTGATCTTGCAGTTTTTCGCAAAGAGTCTACCAGCTCTCTGGCATACAAGGCATTGTATGCTGAGCTCTGTTCAAAACTCCCATCCTATCAGAAAATTTTCACTGACGGTTTCAAGTCTGAAGATGGAGCGGCCTGTGCAGCCTATTGCCCTGGTGCTCCTTCTCAAATACTGTTAGAACATATTCTTTCAGATGCTTCTGCTTACTCTGCTGAACTTGCATCTCTGGTTCTGGCACTGAGGATAATCTCACAGTCTACGGAGAGGGACTTTCTGGTTCTGTCGGATTCACTGTCAGCTTTGGAGGCCATAGCTGGCCGCAACCTTCAGCATCCAGAACTTTTACACTTCTTTGAACTTTTTACCAAGTTGAAAGTGGAGGGTTACAACATTCTTCTGGCTTGGGTTCCTGGTCATGTTGACATTGGAGGGAACGAAATGGTTAATCGATTGGCCAAATGCCCATAAGAGAGAAACTGTCAAACACACCTATCCCCTGCTCAGATCTGAAACCCAAAATTAACGATTATGTCAGAGACCTCTGGCAGGAGGATTGGAATACACAGACGGAAAACAAACTCTTTCAGATCCATCCAAACCTTAAGAGTTCCTCTCATCTTCGTCTGGTGGTCGTAAAGAAGAAACAGTTCTATGCCGGCTGCACACCGACCATTCGTATTTTACCCATTCCTGCCTTTTAAAGAGTGAAGAAGCTCCGTGGTGCATTCCATGTCATGTGCCACTCACAGTGAAACATATTCTTTTAGAATGTTGGGACTTGCACGATGTGAGACAAACATTTTACAGCAGATTCCATGAAAACATTGTTCAGAGATGTTCCGCCTGACGCGATCTTTGCGTTCTTGAAAGAGGTTAACATTTTTCATCGGATCTGAGATTTTACGGAAGAAAGATTTTTACCAAAGTTTTGGGTTGAGTTTTTAGACGATGTATTTTAAAGAATTGAGTGAATGAATGACTTGTGAGTTGACTTTAACGTGGTGACAGCCCTGATATGGCCCTTAGCGGTCGGCTGGGCTATAAGCAACATTATTTTATCTTATCCGAGTGGCACTGTTGTTCTTGGCCATGATTCGCTGCCTCCTGCCGTGAAGAATGTTGCGGGTGCTTTTGGAGTCCTGGTTTTCCCTTTTGTGGTGTTGGTACTAGCAGACTACTTGTACAATCTCTTTGAGCACTTGGTTGTGCCTCCATGTGGGCAAGAAGAGTTCTGTTCTCAAGTCGCCTCCATGAGCTTCTGCTGCAGTGTTGGGAGGAGGCGACCGTACCCCAGGAGGACATGCGCGATGCAAAAATCATCACGCTATACAAGAAACAAAGGGAATAACAGCATCTGCACTATCGCGGAATATCCCTCCTCAGCATTGTTGGTAAAGCCTTCGCCCGCGTCGTCCTCAACAGGCTGCAGCTACACTCGCCGAACGAGTGTACCCAGAGGCCAGGGGCACAGAGCTGCGAGGTCGACGATCGACATGTTCTCCTCCCTGAGGCAGCTACAAGAGATGTGCCGCGTGTAGAGACGACCCTTGTTCATCGCCTTCATCGACCTGACCAAGGCGTTTGACTCTGTCAGTAGGTCAGGCGTCCTTCACCCTGTGCCCTACATCGGATTGGATGCCCACTCAAGCTCCTGAAGATGATCACGTCCTTCCATGACAAGATGAATGGCACTGTCCAGTACAATGGTTCATCTGCGGACCGCTTCCCAATCAAGAGCAGTGCCAAACAAGGGTGCGTGCTAGCTCCGACACTCTTCGGCTCTTCTTTTCCCTGCTGCTGCGCTACGCCTTCCGACACTGAACACGGCATCTTCCTCCACACTAGGAGTGACGGAAGCCTCTTCAACTTGGCACGCCTCCGAGTAAAGACGAAGGTGCGGAAAGTCCTCATCGGGAAGACGCTCTTCGCAGAATACACCGCCCTCACTGCCCACATCAAGGAATCGCTAAACGGCCCATCACCTGTTTCGCTGATGCTTGCACCGACTTCGGCTTCTCTATCAGTTTGGGAAAAAAAAAAAAAAAAAAAATCATGGGCCAAGACGTCAGCAGTACTTCCTGCAGCCCTCCATCATCGGCGGCGATCACACCCTCCAAGTGGCCGACGACTTGGTTTTGCTGGGCTCGACCATCTCCAGCAACCTCTATATGGACGCCGAGCTGAACATGCGGATCGGCAAGGCAGCAAACAGGGATGGCCCTTCTAGTGAAGAGAGTCTGGGATAACACCATGCTAACGTCAAACACCAAGATGAAAGTGTACCAAGCCTGTGTGCTGTAATCACTCCTCTCTCTGGAAAACGAAGCATAGACCCTGTATCTCAACAAGAACGCTGACTGAATGCCTTCCTTCTGCGCTGCCTCAGAAGACTCCTGGGCATTACTTGGCAGGACCGCATCACCAACACGGACGTCCTGGCCCCAGGCAGGGATGCTTACCATGTTCGCTATGCTGACACAGATACACCTGTGCTGGCTTGGCCACGTCGGCGCATGTACCACGGTCGCATCCCAAAGGATATGCTGTACGGCGAGCTGGCTACAGGCTCCTGATCCACATGACGGCCCGCCGTACGCTACAGAAATGTAAGTGCGATCAGAGGGCAAGCAGCCTCGACCCCAGTAGACCTGGAGACAGCAGCTTCAGACAGGATCAGCTTGCAGAGTCCACCATCAAGGCCGGCATCAAGCAAGCAGACCAGAGGAGAGAGGCCCAGTGGGAAGAATGGAGGAGCCGCTGACGGCAAAGAATCGCATCGGCACCAACAGACGCTCGTGGCCGAGACTTCACCTGCAGCAAATGCATCAGAGTCTGCCGCTCGATGATCGGGCTCTTCAGCCACAGCAGGCGCTGCAACTCCACAATTGACTGATCCACGGTGCAACACCATTGTCCCAAGACAGACGGATGCCATCATCGTGTGCGATAAGGTCTCTCTCTTACTGGTTGGTGTTCTTTTCTTTAGGGATTCATGGCCTTTTGTAGGGTATTGTACCGTTTTATGTTTTAAAGTCTTCCATCATTCTTCCACCAGGTTTAGTATCCCAGCATAATTTAGCGTTATCTTCTTCCAAAGTGTTAGAGACAAACCTTTTTCTTAGGGTTAATGTAACTTGTTAAGGGGTTTTAGTTTTGGTCTTCATATACAGAATTTAGAGTATTCTTTCTTGATATTAAATGCCTTTATTGGCTTTCAGTATCCCATTTAATTTTGCTGTTTATGAACTAAAGGCCTTGGTGTCTCCTTTCGTTGATATACTTTATTTTCTTATGGTTTGGTGGTGACCTCTTCTTCAGAATTTAATCTAGGGCTTTTCTTTCGGCAGGCAATAAAGAGTGACCGCTCTCCGAGGAATAGTATCAGCCTATCGGAGAACCATTGTACAACGTCTTCCAGGACAGTTGCCATCCTCACCAAGAACATACACGTCTCGGGAAGGGAATCACATGACACCCACCCCAAGTGCTATAAAGCCAACTGACGATGACGTAAGTGCAAATTTGTACTTTGAAGCAGTTCTTATGCTGGTATTTATCTGGTAAGTTTTTCTTCTCAAGGCAGGTAATAAATAGGCAGGTAGGTAGCCAGATGGTTGTAGTTACAATAATTTGTTTGATTTCAGGACTTCGTTGGGTTTTTTTTTTTTTTTTTTTTTTTTGTTTTTTGTAGACCCATCTCCCCCTTTGTTATGCGTTGTGGAGTGGATCACCAACTCTATCTCACCCCCCCCTCCCTCCTTCCTTCATTCCTGCATTTTCCCCCACACCACCTCTCCGTGCCTACCGCCTTTTTCCTGCCCCTTTTTAAACGACACATTCTGACTAATCTGTTGCAGGGAACTTGGCTGTCAGTTCTTTGGTAACTTCATGCCGAGGAAAATATTTTTTTTACTCCACCGACAGAAACATAAGGGACTTCAAACTCGTATTCTGGAACCATGGGAACAGAGAAAAGGGAGGGGGGGGGAGGGGGGATTGTTTAGAAAATTTCTGATATTGATTTCAGTAACGGTGCAGAAATTAGATTTTCATCGCGGGTGAGATGGAGAAATGAGGCATTATGGAAAATTATTCGTAACCATGCAAGCAGGGATGATGCGAAAATGAAAGGAGCGCTAAAAATCTTGATGAAAGGAGAGAGCGTGTAAAAACACACACACACACATTGACACACATTAGGCACACACACACACACACACACACACACACGCGCACACACACACTCTCTCTCTCTCTCTCTCTCTCTCTCTCTCTCTCACTCACACACACACACACACACACACACACACACACACACGCCGCACACACACACACACACACACACGATCCCCCCCCCCCCCCCCCCCCCCCCTACCACACACATTTGCACTCTAATCTTTTTGTTTTACAAGCGTAGAGATTGTGAGCACACGTATAGGTAAAAAATAATTAGTTTTGGTTAAAAGGAAAGAAGCGCACAAACATAAAACAAAATTTTGTATTGGAGAGGTATTTATTTGCCCAAGAATTCACTTGTTAAAAATATTTGTTTACATCAACAGGGGCAAAGAACTCCTGCACCAACGGCCGTGGAAAACGGAGAGCAGGACGAGTGAACTCGATGAATGCAGCCTAGCACTAGGATAGTTGGCACGGTGGTCTTATACTTGGATCTTTTTCTCTTTTTTTTTTTTTATTCCTTCCTGCACTTTTTCCAGTACAGCTCCCAGTTTTTTTTCATATTGTTTTTCGTAGACCTAGAATCTTGTTTTTAAAGAGTTCAGTATCTGGTTCTGTGGAGAGGTTCACCGTGTGCTTTCAAATAGTTTTTGCTTCATTTCCTGAGGATTCAGTGTCTTCTTCCTTCAGTTTTTTTTTTTTCAGTTGTTTTGTCTCCTTCATTAATTAAGGCTTAGTGTCCTCTTTGTCAGGGTCTGTATTCTTGATTCACAAAATTCAGAGATTTCTCTTTTGTGTGTCTTTCTAGCGTTTAGTGTCGTTCATATGCTTTATATAGTTGCTCGGGTTTCTTCTGTCAGTGTTCTGTGGTACAAGGACACAAAACAGGGGGTACCAGAGGAAATATTTTCTGGAAGAGCATGAATGGTTGACTCCGCTACGTAGCAGGTCTCCTATTTCAGGGATCTGGAACATGGACGCATGTTTTCAGATCATCTGGGGACTGAGCTGCAGAAGTGTTGAGGAGTCCGTAGAGCTCTTCCAGTAATATTCCTAGTGCGCACCTGGTACCTCCTGATCCGAGTGCCCTTTAATACACAGAACCTCTGTGGCAACGTTAACATGTGGATCCTTTCATATGTTCTGCTGCCCTTCTTAAAGAACGATTTGATGTCATATTTCAAATGTTTAGTGTTTTTTTTTTTTTTTCATGGGCATCATATGCTCTGTTTTAATGTTCTTTTCATAGGGTGGAGTATTTTTTTTTTTAGCGAGTGTTGTCCTTCTGGACGGCCTTTCCTCTGTTCACAGACTTACTGTTCTCTTCCCCCAAAGGTTTAGTCTCCTCCTTTCATGGCAATTGGCTACACACTTGCTTACAGTGTACTTTCATATTTTTGTAGGGCTTAGCGTCGTCTTTTTCCAGAGGTTTAGACGCCCTTTCATATGGTATTTTCTTGGGGCTTAGTTTCCTTTTTGACAAGGTTTAGGTCCTCCTTTTGTGGTTTAGTGTCCTTTTTTTTTTTAGGTTTTTTATGGTCTCAATTTATAGTTTTTTTCTCTTTAAGTTTAGAATCTTTCTTCTACAGGGCTTACAATCCGTTTTTGTCATGTTTAATTTCCTCCTCTTTCGTTGGTTTAGTGTCCACCTGTCATATAGTTTAGTGTAAAGTGCCAGTGGAGGAGACGGCACAGCATGTCCTACAAGAATGCCCAAGCCACGCCGACCTGAGAGACGGTGCCGGACCAGAGATTATGTGGGTGCCTTGGGGTTCTCCAGAGGACGCCCCAATTCCTCTGACGGGTCTGCCAGTGAGACGGCGACCAAGAAGAATCGTCGTGGGCTTCAAAAACTGGGATCAAATGATAAGGGATGGAAGAGAATGCAACGTTGAAACCGGTCAGTTTCAAGAGCGGTGCAAGAAAAAACATTTTACAGATATGAACGGGTGTAAAATGGGGAAATTGCTTGGCTCCAAGCTTCCATTTACCTCTTTGTTTCTGTTGAGAGCGTCGGCACTCTTGTATTTCACAATTTTTTTTTTTTGTAAAATGGGTGACTAATTTCAAGGGAACCCCGATAACATGTTTCCTCCTCTCCCCCCCCCCGCCCCCCCCATCTTCCCCTTGCTGCCCCCTCTCCTTGAATCTGCTCCCACTACTAACATGTGCATGCATGTACACGCACGCACGCGCACTTACGCGCGCACACGCACGCACACACGCACACACACACACACACACACACACACACACACACACACACACACACACACACACACACACACGCTTACACGCTTACACTACGAAGCAGGTCTGCATGAACATCCTTCTCTACAAAATACCGCTCCAGTCATGCAACCAAAGTCCCCATTAACTTGACCATTGCGATGACTGGGGCACTCGCCCACCAGGGTCTGTACGTAGAGAGGGAATCGCAGTTCTGGCGACTTCAGAGAGCAAGTTGCAGAATTTGCTGAAATGTGTTTTTGTAATGATCAAAGATGATGAGAATCATGAGTGTCATTGAGATTATTCTTGTCTTAGACTCCAACACAGGGATGTTTGATAGTAATTGGTGGCATCTACCAATCTTAGAAGGTTGAGCTACACATGTAGAACTGCTCAGTAGGTTTGATATGAAAAAAAAAAGCACTGTTTACTTGTTCTTCTCATGTGAAATGAACCATGACTGTGCTTTCAGACATTCCATTCGGACCCATAGCACTCTCAACTTTGGACAGGAACCGGCCGAAGCCTCCCACAAATAAAAGCCGCTGATGGGATTCGACCGTCCAGTCCGTAGCCGTACGTCCGAGACGCTAACTGCTGCACTATGATGACGGGTCGGTTACCTGAAGGTTTTTAAAGATTTTTTTTTTTTTAGATTTTCTCCTTGAAAGTAGTTACTAGAGGCGAAGAGATATACAACGACACGTGCATATCCACTATATAACTTTTGAGACCAGCTTATCCTAAACATTAAATAACAAAATATCGAAATCAATTGAACATCTCCAACCGTACGCAAAAAAAAAACATATACATTATCTGAATTTTGCATCCCCATTGTCAGTTCTGTCTCGTCAGATCAAAGATTTTTTTTAAACATCTTATAGTCTTGGTAGGGTTTTTTTTTTTTTTTTTCTCTCTAAAACGGGGCATAATTGTGTTTCGTCGCCACTGCAGATTTGACAAAAGTACTGTATATTTCAGGACTGCTTGAACAGCGACGCATGTGCCGAAAAGGTCGGTAAAGGATTGGTTCAGCAATTGGACTGGAAATATTACGTCGGTCGACATGGCATCTTGTTCATTGGCGTTCATCGGTTTTTTTCAAGACACGCAATTAGTAGGTAGGAAAGACCGACCGTGTTGAACACGAGGGTCAGCTCTCTCTCTCTCTCTCTCTCTCTCTCTCTCTCTCTCTCTCTCTCTCTCTCTCACTCACACACACAACGCGCACACACACACACACACACACACACACACACACACACGCACACACACACACACACACACACACACACACACACACACACACACACACACACACACACACACACACTTTTTTTCCAACAAAACAAATGCATTAAAACTGCTCTGAGACCGTTGGAGAAGAAAAAAAGAGGTTAAAGTATACTGAGATCCTGATAACAGTTGCAAGAACAGTGCTCAGATAAGACTCGTGGTTAGAGGAGTAAAGGAAGAGGCAGTGGGGGATAAGGTTGGAGGCGGGATGGATGTCGAACATTTTTGTGTTTCGTTTCGCATCCACGCAGCGTATGCATGTGTCGATTTCATCCCTTGGCTTACAGTATTACGAATTCTATGAATATACCACTGAAACAGATTTTTCAAAGATGACCCTATTCCCCCCGAGCTTGAACTGGAAACGAATGCCTACTATCCTCTCGCCTAAACACTCTGTAACGCATACAAACACATAGCGTGCGCGCGCGCGCGCACACACACACAAGGTGAGAGGTTGAGAACTTTGATATTTTCATGTTTTTTGATGAAAGTCACTGGTTTACCATGCGTTGCTAAATGTTCTTACACCGAAAATTCAGTCGACCACTTCGTTGATAGCAATCTGTCTTAAGCTATGTAAAAACTGAAAATGGAGCGTAAAAGGATACTGCACTATTTTTTTTCTAATGCAATATTGTTGAAACCTTTTATAACTATATAATAAATCGTATTAACCTAAATATTGTTAAAATGCGAGATAACAGAACGCAGATACTTTGTAAAATCAAAATCAATTCGCTGAATTTTAGTGAGTCAGAATCGTTTGCGCAGAATAGTCAAATGTTCACAGAAAATATCGATGCTTTTTTTTTGTCACCAGGGGCAAGGCACTCGAGCATCAACGACCGTGGAAAACGGGGAGCAGCAAGAATCAACTCGGGGAAGGCAACAGAATACAAGGAGAGTGGTGGCGAGCTTTTATTTACTTTTTTTTTTTGCGCCTATCTTCTTAGCCATTTCAGTGGCATTGCACCCACACCGCTCAGTCCGACACGGACGCAGCCCTGTCTGGCCCGCAGCATCCCCGGCACCGGCAATCCACAGGGAGTAATCACTGTCATGCTGTCAGGTGGCAACCCATAGGAGAAGACGCTGCACTGCTGCCGAGTCACTTCGGTGGTGCTCAGTGGCGCCTGTGCTGATCCAGCATACGCAGGACCCCACCTCTAAGCCCCCTATGGACGACAATTGCTTAGTCGTGGAGCCGGCTTCAGTGAGCTCTCCCCGGAGGGAGGGCGCCACCACGTCCGTCCAACGACAGCCCCCATGGACTCGCCGTTACCTGTGACCCCGTCGGAATCAAACCAAGGCCACAGACGTGGAGAGGACATCGAAACTGAGGTCACCATGAGAGTAGGGGGCATGAAGGGCCACAGACTTTGAGACTTTTTTTTTTAAAATACTGATCGATGAGAATGAGGATGATACAGAGGATGTTACGGATTTCCATTCCGGTCTGAGACTTCATGGCAGGGCTGTATTCTATGCTTATTTTTATTTAATATATCCCGCGTCAACGAGACCTGAGCTATAGACGCCTGCAGTGTTGGTCAGGATGTTTGAGCGCATCCATTAAGTGGATGAAACGCGACTGTGTGGTCCCAGTCTTTCCAACTGAGCTCGTAGCAAAACTCAACTCTGGGTAGGAGTCGGTCGAGACATACAAATCCCACCTGACTCTGATGGGAATCAAACCCCCCGACCTCCCAGCCGGGAGTCCGCGACGCTAACCACTTGGCCACGGCGGCTGGTTACTTTCTTTTTTCCGACACTTCAAGTGTTGTGCAGGGTCAAAATGTTCTTGCGTAGTGTTTAGTTCGTGGTTTTGGGACGTCATGGACGTGTTCTTTCAGATGGTTTGCATAAAAATCAACAACATTGGTAATTCAATTCAACCGGGTTCCGACTGCTCGTTTGTAGATGATTTTGCCCTCTGTGCAACTGGAAGCTTGAACCCCAGTGTTCAGCTCAAGCTCCAGCTTTGTGTAAACAAAAAACATTTGTGGGCAGAAGAAAATGGCTTTACCTTTTCTGCTTTTCTGCTACTAAGATCCTGTGCATTCATTTTCATAATTTTCTGCAGTTCTTTGCTGATCCTGAAATCCAAAGTAGGGAAATCTCCCATTTCACCTGTAAAGTCAGCAGCCACATTTCTGGGAGTTATTTTCGATCAAAAGCTAGACTTCCTTAGTCACATTAAACACTTAAAAAACTCGCCAGAAAGCTTTGAACATTCTGCAGGTCGTAGCATAAACTGACTGGGACGCTGATAAGAAAACTTTGCTGCACCTCTACAGAGCCTTGGTCCGTTCTAAACTGGACTATGGATGTGTTGTAGACGGCTCTGTGAAACCCTCTTGTCTGAAACTCTGGATCCTATTCATCATCAAGGGCTTCTCTCTTAGAGCATTCCGCACCACCCCAGTGTACAGCCTGTATGCAGAGGCAGGTGAACCCTCACTATCCAACCGCAGGCTGACACCATCCTTAAAATACTATCTCAGATTGTTCTCTGAATGGGAAAACCCTGCTTGTGACTGCGTTTTTTTTATCTCATTTTCAAAGAAAATTTGAAGAAAATCCCAACTGTATTCCTCAGTTTGGACTTCGTATGCAGCCCCACGCGCAGAATGCAGGTCTTGATCTGTGAGTTGTCCGACTTCTCCAAATTTCCAGATAAGTCTCCATGGACCTTTTTCACATCAGAAACACTCTTTGATGCTGCTGCTTTTCGCAAAGAATTCGCCAGTCGTCAGGCATACAAGCATTGTTTGCCGATCTCTGTACAAAATTCCCATCCTTTCAGAAAATGTTTACTGATGGTTCAAAGTCCGATGATGGAGTGACTTTTGCAGCCTGTTGCTCAAGTGTTCTGTTTCAGATATTATCAAAGCATATTCCGTCAGATAGTTCTGTTTACTCTACTGAAATTAACGGCTTTGGTTCTAGCGCTGAAGATAATTTCTCAATCTGTAAACAAGGACATTCTGGTTTTGTCTGATTCGCTGTCAGCTTTGGAGGTCATAGCTGGCCGTAACCTCCATCATCCTGAACTTGAAAACTCTCT
>JADBJO010027005.1:7500-21857 GCA_016801955.1 Conus betulinus | reverse complement strand
TTGTTCCAAATCGGATATAGCGGCATGCCAAACACTGGGTCGAAGCAATGGCAATGTTTTGTGTCTGGAGGTGGTGAACAGGAGGGGGGGGGGGCTGGCAAATAAAAGAGCAATAGCAAGAGACAGACGCTGGTTTGTTCAGAACTCAATGCCCCCTAAAGAGAGATATAGAAAGAAGAGAGCGAGAGAGAGAGAGAGAGATAGAGGATGGAGTAAGAAGAAGAGCGCTGTCTTCTTTGCTGCCCCCCCATCTCACTATTCTCTCTCCCTGTAGTGTGTGTGTGTGTGTGTTGTGTGTGTGTGTGTGTGTTGTGTTGGTGTGTGTGTGTGTCCTTCAGTCTGGTCTCTGTCTGCCTCTCGTGTCTGTCATGCCTCTCTCCTCTCCTCTCTCTCTCCCGTTCAATCCACACTTCCTCTTCCCTCAAGTGCTGATGCTGTTGTTTGTCCACACACAATCTTTTCCAACCCTTTTTTTTTTCCATCTTCTTGTCCATTTTTGCACCTTCTTTTAACTCCAAAATGGACACTTCGTTTCCACATTCAAATAGAAAGATAAGGACCAGCGCTCGATCAGCAGTGCCTGGGAACGAGGTTGATTTTGCTCCCTTTGTCCACACTGTGATGAAAGCAGGAATGGAGCCTAATGATCTTGTTCATTGAAATGACCCTCAGACACACCCCTTTGTTTGAACTTGGTCACATTAACTCAGCTTATGCGATCAAAGATACAAATGGATTGATGCTTGGAAGACTGATCCGCTCACGCATTGCAAATGTAGATTTGAATGCTAGCAAGAAGTTGATGGAAGCTTAGAAGCGTATGCTGGCAATTCTTTGTGACTGAAATGGCACAATAGTTGCTAGATAACGAGTGGTACAAGAGAAGAGAGAGAGAGAGAGAGAGAGAGAGAGAGAGGAGAGAGAGAGAGCCGTTTATGTGCTCGTTTCTTTCTCCGCCTTTTCTCTACACTTTGACACAGTTCTTCTACTACACCTCCTGGAACAAATGCTGCGCTGTCTTCAAACTCTGATGTATAACACAAATGCCACTGTATCCAGGTTTGGAACAACAATACAACGTCCACCCAATAATAGAAAATTGCTTCAGTCCCCTCTCATTCGAAAGGGCAGATTGCTATTGATAGTGTTTTCACTCCAGGGTTCAGGGTGTTTCGGACACTCCAGGGTTCAAATACTGATCCTTTTAACTCTGATTACGTGGCGGAGGACAATCATGAATGGATGCTTGGTTTGTTGGTCTGCCAATGAGATAGATAGCTAAGAGATGCATGCACGACAACAGCTTGGGATTAAGCTGGTCACATAGTTTCTGATTATACAAAATGTTTCAGGAGAAACTTCTCTCTCTCTCTCTCCTCTCTCTCTCTCTCTCTCTCTCTCTCTCTCTCTCTCTCTCTCTCACTCTCTCTCTCTCTCTCTCTCCTCTCTCTCTCTCTCTCTCTCTCCTCTCTCATGTGTGTCACGGAACACTGACTTCCCTTTCAGGCAGGACTATTACACTGCAAGCCACAAGACCCTCTGTGGAATTGGGAAAGGCCTTCATGCAACGTTCCCATGGCTTTTCCCCCAAGCACGCAGCTCTCCATTGCCCTTCTCTCTCTCTCTCTCTCTCTCTCTCTCTCTCTCTCCTCTCTCTCTCTCTCTCTCCAAATCCAGGACCCTGAGGCTGCCATGTCTCCCCACTCTACATTTTCTTTCAAGTTGTACAGTTGTTCATCCACTCACCACTTCTTCTGCCTCCAGGCGCTGAGGCTACCTCGTGTTCCAGCTCCTTTGTGTGTGCGTCTGGCCTTCACTGTCAACATGAAGAGCGTCAGCGCTCGCTCGGTAACGTCTGGAAATTCTATGCTGTTTGTTCCACGGTCCACTGACGGACAAAAGGATCAATAGGGATGATTGATAGTGAACTCTTCGATGTCTCTCGGGCAGTTCTGGTGCCTGATGTTTAATGCATAGAGCTGAATTTTGCGGTCAGAGATAAAAGATGGTCACATGGCCGAGGGACTCACAATCCTCTCTCTCTCTTTCTCTCTCTCTCTCTCTCTCTCTCTCTCTCTCTCTCTCTCTCTCTCTCTCCTTTGTTAAACGTGGTCTAAATTAACTCAGCTAATGCGATCACAGATACAAATGGATTGGTGCTTGGAAGATTGACCAAGGTGAGGATGAAACTGTGTGAATATGGTTTTAGCTTTGTTTGGATGAACCAAGGTGGTGAGTGATATGAATGTTTTTATTCGGAATTTCGAGAAAGACTGATTGATTGTAGTTGGCAAAATTGGAATTATCATGTGCAAAACAGCGATAGATTTGAGTCCTATAGAACGTTCAGTCATTTACGCTGTTTACCTGTATACATATCGATGAAGATGGATAAACAAACTAAAGCGTATTATGACTAGATTCAGATTCGGTGTGTCCTGATATTGGCTACTCATCATTTTCGTTATAGACAATTATGTGACAGAAATCTAATTTGTCCATTATGCCAAAATCCGAAAGAAGATGAAGTTCATTTTGTACTGACATGTCCAAGATTAAGTGACCTCAGAGAGCAATTCATACCACAATTTTTTTTCAAGAATCCTTGTCCTTTCAAATTGGTCTTGTTAATGTCATCATCTAATGAACATACTATTAGACAATTTGCTATTTACCTGTACAAAGCATTCCAGATGCGAAGTGTTTATGTAACATGATGAAGGACTAGTGTCAATATGCGACATGAATCACAGTGTATATCCCCATTCTAAGGGGCTTTGGCCTTTATGAATAAATCATTTGAGTCTTTGAGTCTCTCTCTCTCTCTCTCTCTCTCTCTCTCTCTCTCTCTCTCTCTCTTCTCTCTCTCTCTCAAGCGCAGAGCCATGCAAAACCAGATGTCATGTATACTTTCTTTGGCACACTATGCCATCATATAGATCCCTCTTGATCACGTATGAACTGCCATGCTGCTAACGTCGATTCCGCAACAGATGTATTGGTGACTGTAAAACCACCTGTTGTTTAGCCTCCAAACAGAATGCAAGAGCCAGATCACACTGATATACTCATGTGCAGGAGGGTTTTATAGAGGATATTGACCTACGGCCTTTTATACTAACATTATCACGTGAAGTTTGTTTGCATTTGCCATGCATATGACCTGTGATGGAAAACACTGAACTTGTCCCATCACAGCGACTTCAGCTGGTTCAGGAATCCTTCGCAAGCCCGAATCAAGTTCAAGGAAATCCCTGCATGGCTCTTAAGATGTTCAATGTTTCCCATTACAGAGCGCAGACTCACGCATTAGCTCCTGGGTTTATCTACAAAGTGACTCCGGACGACCTCAATCAGGAACAAGGTTCATCAGTTTAAAACCACTGTTAGAACTAAGCATGTTCTTATAACGCTACACTAGCAGGGTCGGCGTGTAGGCGGGGACATCACACATCATGTCATGAATCACCTGTTGGGCAAATGGTCTTCAGTAGGAGAAACTAGTCCCATTCTTACCGCTTATAGCTGGAGACATATTCGCCTGGATTAACCCTTGCTCTGTCAGGTGATGTCCATGGTCTAGGAACCCACGGTTAGAACACCGGTCGGCAGAAGCTTGTGTTTTAATGCTGTCTGAGACCATGCCATGGATCAATAAAGAGAGGAGGTATAGTGTACATTAAACATCTGCTGTCTTCCTTGATAGTGAATCGAAAGATTCACTGGCGGCTTATACGATAGCAAGGAAGACAGCCAGCAAAGTAGATGCCTGAGTAAAGACGTAAAAATGGATGTTATATAAAAAAAAAAATTATGGAAAACAATCCAGTATGTTAAGGTCTTTATCAGTCTACGCCATTGTTCGTACATGAATACCTGTCTATTATGCGGAAATTGTAAAGGTAGTGCACATCCACTCGCTGGCGTGCAAACTCTCTGTTCTTTTAGCAGTAAGCGTTTGATCCCCATCGGAATTGTCTGTCATCACGCGAATGAGATAACCCTGGTTAAAAACAAAAGAAAACAACTTTTCAGGATGATTCTTCCTACTATTGTGGTAATGAGTCTGACAGGCAGGGTGTGTGTCATAATCTTTAGGGTCTTACTTGGGGGCTGGAACAGCTCAGTTGGTAGAGTAACGGACTTGGTGACCCTGAGTTTATGGTTCGAATCTCCGCCAGACCATTTCAATACACAGGGATTTTTTTTTTTTTTTCCTCGGGGCTTACATTGCTTCTGATTTTATTTTCGAAAAATACTTGAAATGAGAATGTAGACCATGACTCCAAGTGAGATCGCACACACAAAAACATCTACACACACGTAAAATCCTACAGAAGGGAATGTCAGTATGGATGACATGTTACGCACAACATGCACTGCGTGAGAAATTGAAAGAATGAAGGAATAAAACTGAGTAACTTTCTGGATTGAATGACAGAGGAAACGGCTGAATGAAAGCGCCAGCAGGCAGCTCTCAAGTCGGCACACTACCCAGGTAGGCAGTCCTTTCTACACACGAAAGCGTGGACTGTAAAGTGCTCACAGATATTTTTTTTTTACTGAGAATAGGCGCTATGTGAGTACTCCTAAGAATAGGAACAAGCAGCAGCAGCAGCAGCAGCAGCAGCAGCGCAGCAACAACAACAAAAACAACAACAACGACAACAATTAGCAGGGGTGGGAGAAGGTGTATGTCTGCATTTTGCAGAGTCCAGTGTTTCTTGCTATTCCTTTAGCAGAAAGATACGATGATCTCACTGTGCAGACTTGTGGAACCGCCCTGTTTCCTCAGCACAGCCGAATAACAAACTTCTTTAGAGCGTATTCAATATGTCCGGTGTATGTATACACCTATGCTCAAAGGTCATCAGTTCCGAGAGCGCAGTTCACGTTAATCACAGATGTAGTTGCCTTGGTCTCGTCCAAGATTGGTGGATTATTCAGTTCCAGCTCGAGCTCTTGATAAGCCACCGTTTCCATCGAAGATTGATTACCTAGATGATGCTAGATGACTAAAAGGGGATTTCAGTGTCAACATATGGTCGACTTTGTACGATTTAGGAAGTTCTTACTGTTGTCTTCTGTGCCTCTTACCTTGGCTGGAGTGCACTTTAAGCATTCATAATAGCATTAGAACAAGCCGGCAAATGAACAAAATGCCCCCCCCCCCCCCCCCCCCCCCCCCCAGCAGATACGCGTGCATGTGAACCTTGTTAGGTAACCTTTTGAAAGGTAAGTAATGGTGTGCGATGCTAAGATATTTCAATCTTCCAGCTTCCTCCCCACCCTTCGCAACCCACCTCTCTCCTGTACTAACCCCTACCTCCTTTGTTCTGGCCCGCCCCCTCCCCTTTTTCCCCCCATCCCCACCTTCACGTGATTTGATGAGACAACGGCCTCTCTTGTTCGTCTGCCCCTGCTGCGTGGACCGGATGAAGGATGACATGCATGAATGGTGCATGTTGCCCATGGATTGATTCTCAGCAGGGCCTGGGGTGTCAATCTGAGGAGACAGAAGAGGCTTTGAGGGAGACAGGGAAGGGGTGGGGAGGGAGGAGGGGGGGGAGTTGACTGTGCCTCCGCCACCAGACATAATGACAGTCATAGGCATGAAAGACAAGTTGATAAAAACTCTAGGGGCGTGCAATATCTGTTTATTGGGTCATGTTGAGGGAGCGAGTGTGTCGCATACAGTGTAAATCGCAGGGTAGAAAGGATGAGTGGGAGGTGATGGAGGGGCATAGAGTGGAAGGAGATGGAGGGGGGGAAGGAGGGATGGGGATATGATGATGGAGTAAATAAAATAAATAAATAAATAAGTAATAAATAAATGAAAACGCAACGAAGGGAGAAAAAGGAAGGAAAGATCAACATCCATCTTCTATGCATATATACACGCATTATTAACCTGAACGATTTCCTTTGGAACCTCTTTTTTTTTTTTTTTTACTTTAGTTTTTAAAAAAAAAAGCATATTCGTCTAATGCGAAGCAAACGGTGGCCTGCTAAACGATTATTCACACCCATAAGATTATTACAGAAGCGAAAACAGGAATGGTTGTGACTTTAATGTTTATGATCTGTGTGTGTGTGTGTATGTGTGTGTCTGTGTGTGTGTGTGTTGTTTGTGTGTGTGTGTGTGTGTGTGTGTGGTGTGTGCGTGCGTGCGTGTGTGTGTGTGTGTGTGTGTGTTTGTGTGTTGTGTGTGTGTGTGTGTGTGTGTGTGTGAGAGAGAGAGAGAGAGTGGAGCTTGCAAGCTCGTTACTATATATACATAAATATATATATATATATATATATATATATATATATTACATATATATATTATATATCCGCTGTATCTCTTATTTCGAGATACTTTGTAAACGTAAGCTTTGTATTTATTTGTTTTTGTCTCTGACATTTGAGTCTTTCCATTGTGATTCGTTTTATTACTGTCTCAAAATACTCTGTCCCCCTGTGTCTCTTTGTGTGTCTGTGTGTCTATCTCTCTGTCTCTCTGTCTCTGTCTCTGTCTCTGTCTCTCCCCTCTCTCTCTCTTCCCCCCCCCCCCCCCCCCCCCTTTCATCATCCACAATTCTTGTCACCATTCTCTGCACTGAAGTCATTGTGTATCCTGCCTAACCCTTTTATTTCTCATTTCCTAATTTCCAGCTTCTTATCACCTTCACGCCATAACCCTTCATCAGGTACCGACACTGGCCTAATCACTGCTCACCTCCAATATGCAGGCGTTGCCTCCACAGTCACATTGAATGATAGGCCCATCACTCACCTAGCAATGCCTGGGAAAGAAGTTGATTTGTACTACAAGTGTTGTCACTTCGATAAAAAAAAAAAAAGGATGAACTTCGATAAAAGGATGAAGGATGGTCTCTGACGTGTCCCACTGGGAAGTCTCTTGAACACTCCCGTCGCTGATCTTATCAACTCAGTTGGTTTTTTTTTTTTTTTTTTTTTTTTTTTTTTTTCGATCACTGTTAAAGAGATGGTTTGATGGTTAGAAGAACGGTCCACTAATGGACTGGACTGGCAGCTTAGATGTGTGCAGTTTGAAGACCATTCTGACTGAAACGTCTTATGGTTGTGAGGGTTGAAGCTTTTTTTAAACATAACACTTATCTCTGTCACAGAAGTTTTAGGTTCCATTATACAATATAAAATTATATACAGAATTAAAACTGTTTTCTGAAGAAAGAAAAAACGTGCCCACAGAGAGAGAGATGAGAGAGATGAGAGAGAGAGAGAGAGGAGAGAGAGAGAGAGAGAGGACAGACAGACAGACAGACAGACTGAACAGACAGACGGACAGACAGCAGACAGACAGAAAGAAGGAGAAAGAGAGAGACTGATGAAGGTTTAAGGTGTAGGAAGGGGATCTCTCTCTCTCTCTCTCTCTCTCTCTCTCTCTCTCTCTCTCTTCTACGAACTGATATTGCTTGCTACACCTCCTGCTAAAACTGTTCTAGTTGCTTACTCTCGCTCTCCACTTTGCTGCCGCCTCAGCAAAAAAAAACACACTTCCCCTGTTTTCAAACTCCAATGTGTAACATATGCCTCTACATCCAAATTTAGAACAAAAGACGGAACGTCTGTAGTGTGGTAATGTCTGGAAATAATAAGATTTGTTCCCTCGTCGAGTCTCTCAGACGAAAGGACAAATTGGTATTTGATCGTGTGTTCTGAGAAGTCTTTGAACACCCCTGGGTTCTGACATTCATCCTATTAACTCAGAGTTTTGTGGTGGAAGGAAAAACATGACTGAATGTTTGTTTTGTTTGCATGCCACAGTTTTGCAGGTCTCGTTTTTGTGAGCCAGTATCATATTCGTCGCAAGCTCTCAGGTTCGCGTCTGCACTTTGCGATTGGAAATGTCACAATAGTTGCTGACTAGCCAACGTTTCAGGAGAACTCTCTCTCTCTCTCTCTCTCTCCTCTCTCTCTCTCCCTCTCTCTCTCTCTCTCTCTTCTCTCTCCCTCATCTCTCTCAGATCTCTCTCTCACACACACCACACACACCACACACACACAGCTAATGATGTTGTCCCATCCCCTGTGCTGAGGGGATTTTTTTTTTCATTTCCCTTGTCTAGCTTTTCGTCCACGTTCCCCCCCACTACTCTTTCTACGAGAAACAGACACTGCCCCTCTCATTTTCCACTCCACAATGCAGACCTGGTTTCCACCGCCAGATTGAAAAGATAAGGACCTGTGCTCACCCAGCAATGCACTGAAAACAAAATTGATTTGTTTCCCTTGTCGACACTTCAACCAAAACAGGTTGAATGGGGACTCTTGATCGTTTCCACTGAGAAAGTCCCTTGGACATTCCTGCGTGTGAAAAAAAAAAAATGATTAATCTTTATAAACTCATCGTTTGTGATCAAATCTAAAGATGGTTCGATTGCCTGGAAGATTGAACTGACAATGAAGTACAAATGCAGATTTGAACGTTGGCAGGAATCGGTGGCGGCTAAAAAGTGTACGGTGCAAGCCTTTGTGACCAAAGTATCACAATCGTTGCTAAGTAATCAAGTGTTTCGAGAGAAAAGAGAGAGAAGAGAGAGAGGAGGAGAGAGAGAGAGAGAGGAGAGAGAGAGAGAGAGAGACAGAGAGAGAGAGAGAGAGAGAAGCATCTATAATATGTCGTTCCATTCGTCCTTCACACCCATTCCCTACAAGCTGATATTTCTTCTATATCTCGTGGCACAAACATCGCCCTGTATTTCCAACTCTGATATACAGCATATGTATCTATATCCACGTTTGAAAACAGAAAGGTCATTGTCCTCCGATATTAAAACAATTGTTTCAATTGTTGACATCCCAGATAGATGAAAGGGCAAAGCTGTTACTTATTTTGTGTTCTGAGAGAATCTGACCCTCCAGGGTCCTAGCATTTATTTTTCATAAAATTCAGAGTTTGTGATAAAGGATACGCATGATTGGGTGCTGGCTTGTTGGTCTACCAATGGTTTGGGATAGATTGCCAAGTGTTTCATCTTCCGTAGCGTGGTATGCTCGGAAGGTGCATATTCGCTACTTTCCCGCGCGACTGGAATTGTCACCTAGGTTGCTCACCATCTTAAGTGGTTGCAGGAGGAGATAAACTCTCTCTATCCTCTCCCTCTCGGCAGGGGAAACAGAATAATACCGTGATGTTTCTGATCTGACGATGGAAGGATAATAGATCCAATCCCCCAGAGCACCATGGGGTGTTTCTATTCTTTTCTTCAAAAAGATTCTGTCGAGCTGAAACTTCTTCTGACGCGGACTTCCGGCTCGCTGTGCAAAAACAACCAAATGTACACAGCCTCATCTTCCTTACGCTCGCGCCAGTCGCTCCCTCACGATCAGTCGGAACGATGAGACCAGTTACCCAACAAAGCACCGTACCGCGACTCGTCAAGTCCTTCACTGAATCTTCGCTCTGTGATCGCTGATCTCGAAGACGAGCAACGTAACTGCATATTTTCGTTTCTCCCATGGGAGGCCGTAGTGACTTCATCCAAAACGCTCGATGGGCGTTAATAATTTAAGGCTGTGACAAATTATTCGAACACATCCATGTTGATCCTCTCTCTCCGCCCCACCCCCACTCCCTCATCTCCTTTCTGCTCTCGTCTGTCTGTCTCGTCTGTCTGTCTGCCTGTCTTCGACTGTCGTCGCTCTCCGCTCGTCTCCGCTCCATTCATCCTCTCTCTTTTCCGCTCCTTTCACGCTCAAAAGTCCTCTCTCTCCTCTCGCTCTCATCTCTCGTCTCCCGGCTCCTCTCGCCTCTCTCCTCTCCCTCCTCTCTATACAAATACATTTCTAATATTCAGCTCTCGAACCCACACCCACTTCCTTACACTACCGTTTTTCCATCTGATTGACCTCCTCTTTTGCAACGTTGTGCTGGACAGCATCTCTGCTGCGCCTTCTCACAGTTCGCTTAGGGTACTGCTATTTCTCTCAACAGCCAGAAGTCTCCCCTACCGTCTCCCAAATCCTCCCTGCCTAACATCTCACGTTTGCCTTAGCTTCTCAGCGAAAAACTCAGTACGTTCGTTTGAATTCTCGCTACTCCTAAACTCACTACTCGCTGTCTATCCCAAATAGGGAAAGGCTCCTCTCTAGGCTCTCTCTAGCACTCGTCTCGATCTCCTCTATAGCTATACTAGTAGTACTACCCGCTCTCTACTACTCTCGAGGTTCCTCTCTACCTCGCGACCATCTCTCTCTCTCGCCTCTCGCTCGCTCTCTCGCTCTCGCTCATCTTGTACGAAACCCCGGACCTAAGGGTGTGCAATTTCTGCCACAACCACCGTGGCCAGTGTTTTCCAGTTGTCAGCAATTCCCCATCCTCTACCGTCCGCATGCACAGTACTGACAATGTTCCAGCTCTGTTGCTATGGGACGGCCTTGTTCATGACTCCGTTTAGACATACAGTAGATTTTGTTCCATGGGTCGACCTGACTGACAAAGGGTCCGTTGGGATCTGGTAAACCTTCGACGCATCGCCCCTAGGACAGGTGTGCTCGGATGAACATATGGTACACAGGTTTATCTTGCCATTCAAATTTGAGAGAAGTCTGGCACTGCTTAACGTGTTAACCGTACAGAACGTGTCAAGGCAGCCCATTGTCTAGCTAGTGGAGAGGCCTATATACAGAAACCCCGTGCACAAAAAGAAACGACAACCACGCTGATGTGGCAAAATATGATGTGCGGTGTCAGTAAATTCTAAATTAATGTGTAATGGGTAAACACAATGATCCGTTACTGAGCCAGCTCGATGTGTGTAGGCAGACCATTACAATGCAGTATGTATTAGAAGACATGTTCTACATTGAGACACTGACTTCAGTGAGTAAAACAGTTTTACTTTTGAGGACATGGGAAATGATGTAATTACACAACGAGTTCAATATTCACACATTTGGATTACATCACACTGAAATATACTTGGACACATTCGTGTAATGAATCTGACCACCACAATACACGTATTCGATCCTGAGATCCATGTGAGATAATATCGTCGTCGAGCACCCATGATAAGGAATATGCAACTAAATATAGATACATTCATTGTCTTTTCAGTGTTGTTACAATATACTCAAAGTAACACCTATGATTGCGGAAGACAACATGTTCAAAATAAACACTGTAGAATAAGACACATAAAGATATCTCGTAGTCTTTTGGATCTATCCTGACACAGAAGATGATGGGAGGGCGGAATAAACCCCTTCCGCCCCTTCCCTCACCACTTTCCCTTTCTTTACTACCTTCTTTAACCCCTTCGTAACGCGACGCCTTATCCCCTCCCGGGCACAGACTATGCCGGGCCTATTTACTCCCAACTCCTGTGTAAGGAGCTCGCCTCCACCGTGAAGCTGAGGAAAGGCCAAGGTTCTGCCCAGTATTGTGCCTGAAAATGATGGTGGATTGTCGAAGTGTCTGAAAAAGGCCGCATGTTCAGCCATTATCGATCTTGTTATTGTGGCAGCTCCAGGCTGTTAGGACTGGTGTCTGCTTGTTTATGTCCTCTCGATCGCTTCAGCTTTTGTGGCCAAAGCTACAAGAATGTTGGATGTTTGGATATGCGGTTCCAACGACAGATTTGCGGATGGAGGGGTTTGACATTCTTTCTGGCACAAACTCTGTGAAGTCATTCGGCGGAGTCTGGTTTGCCAATCTGGGGCCCTGCAATCTATGTCCCACTGGCGTTGCGTAGGTCAACTATTTTTGTGACTTCCATACTAGATCTCTATCCAGTCGCTCTCTCCCTTTCTCTCGGCCTCCATCTCTCCTGCACTCACCTCATCCCCGCTCTCTGTCTATTCTGTTATCTCTGTTATTGTTACTTTTTGTCTCTGTCTCTCTCTCTCTCCTCGCTGGTCCTCTCCTTCTCTCTCTCTCTCTGTCCTCTGTTCTCTCTCTGTCCTGTCTCTCTTCTATCCTTTCTCTCGTCTCCTCCTCTCCAGCATCTGCTCTGCTCTCTCGTGATCTCTCATTTCCTCGTCGGTTTGGTCGGAAAGCGGATAATCCTCTCGCTCTCGGCCACTTTTGCCTCCCCGCTGTTTGTCTATCTCGTCTCCTGCTTCAAACTCTCTCTCCCCTCTTATGTCACTTCCCTCCCCCCTGTCTCGTGTATGCTCTCGCGACTACTCTCTCCTTCCTATGCCTTTCCTCTCCTCCCCTCTCTCTCTGTCCGCATCCTCTCTGCGTCTCCTGGGTCTTACTCTTCGCCTCGTCTCTCTCCCCTACTGATCTAATTCTGGATCTCACGACAACTAACCAATCTTATCTTCTCATCCTCATCACTCTCCTCGTCTCCCTTTCTGTATCCGTGGCATCGCTCCTCCCCTTAACCTCCTCCCTTCTCTCTCCCGTCCCTCTTCTCTCTCTCCCATCTCAGCCCCCTCATTTTTCTCTCTTTCCTCCAGAGCGGATTTATTATTTTTATTTTGTTTTTGGAAAGTTTTTATCGGCCAGACTGTGGTTCTCGGTAGGGATGCACTCACGATCAGGTATGGGTCCACATACTGCTTATGCCTCTTCCCAACAGGACTATGAAATTACGTGTTTATTTGACCACTACTGAAATTACTGAGAGAAATCACACTGATATAACCATCTTAAGGTGGACGATAAAGAGAGGATGTCGACTGGCGTGTGTGTTTTGTAACAGCCTCATGACGTGACGTTGGCTTATATTGCGTATACCTATGATCTGTTCCGACCTGTTACGGAAAGCAATGAATTTGTGTCTCAAAAACGCTTATGGTTGATTAAACACACCCTTAAACCTCCAGCAAAGTCAGGTAAATTCCTGCATGATTCCGAAGATGTTCAGTGCAGTGCCGCCGCCCCAGTCCAGAGCATGAATCATGCATAAAACCCATGGGTTCATTCCAAAAGAGAATCCCAACCACCTCAATCAGAAACAAGGCGTTACAGCTTCAAACCACCGTCAGAACTAGGCGTACTCTTGTAACACTACACCAGCGTAGTCGATTTGTGGGCGGGACCATCAGACATCATGTGATCAATCTCCCTTTCGGGCAATGGTATTTAGCAGGATAAACTTACCCCGTTCTTCATTGCTAATAGCTGGAGACCTACTCGCTCGGCTTAACCATTTTACCCCACTTACGTGATTTCCATCGTCTGGGAATCCACGGTCACGACACACCAGTCAGCAGAAAGAAGCTTGTGTGTTAATGCTGTCTGAGACCTTGTAATGGGTCAAGGAAGAATGGAGGTATGTTGTACATCAAACGTCTGCTGTCTTCCTTCATAGTGGATTAACGGACTGACTGGCTTACACCCTAGCCTATCAGGCCATCCAGCTAAACAGATGTCTGAGTAAAGAGGGGGAAATATTTTATTGAAAACATCACGCAGAAAAAAAATTCAGTGTATCTACGTCTTTGTCAATCTACATCATTGTTGTAATAGGAATGCCTGTCTAGATGCGGAAGTTGTAAACGACTGTCGGTCGATGCTCGGTCGTGTTTAATCTCTGTTCTTTTAGCAGTAAGCGTTTGATTCATTTTGGAATTCTGTCTGGCATCACCCAAATAGGGTAGAGTAGGTCAAGCAAAGCCAGGTTGATTTTCCCTACTAAATGAAGATTAACCTGTCAAGCACCGTGCGTACCAGAATCTTCACGGTCTCAGTAGCGGTATGGAAGAAGAGGGAGGTATGTGAATGCTTTCATCTTTCTGATTTTCATTTTGTTGTAGTAGACAGACACGGTCATTGCGCGGCGCGGATTTCTGAAATCGTCCCATTCCGTCAGCGTAACAGAACAACGAATGACTTTGGAGGGTATCATATTTCTTGCGGTTTTGAAAACCTATCTGGAATTCTTCAGTTCCGAGTGTTGTTTATGTCCAGCCATTGCTATGGTCCTCTTGGTCTTGTCCAAGACGCACGCCACGTACGCACGCACGCACGTACGCACGCACGCACACACACACACATACATGCGCACAAACACACACATGCTCGAGGGACCATGTTCAGTTCATTCCATTTTGGTTGGTTGTTTGTTCGTTTAATGTTTTTGCTTTGAATCCAGGTGTGGGATATCTGAGTTTATTTACTTATTTATTTTATTTTATTTATTTTATTTATTTATTTATTTATTATTTTATTTTATTTTTTTTTTTTTTTTGGGGGGGGGGGGTATTTTGTTACTCCCTTTTCTATTGAAAAGAACCTTAGCTTGGAGCTTCTTTACCCATAGAGGTGGCTTTATATGCGCTTCATACGGACATACATGCATGCTGCCTTTATTACTCTCAAAAATGACTTGTGCATAATCAGGTATGGTGGTTTATGGAATAACGGCCCTGGG
>JADBJO010027004.1:0-21860 GCA_016801955.1 Conus betulinus | reverse complement strand
CCTTTACGATATCCGCACCATTGACCGGTTTTCGACCGGACTTGGAGTCGAGGGAAGCCCCTCCCTCTGCCGATATCTTGGCCCTTCCCTGACATCGTCGGGCCGCCCCCAGCCCAACGCAAACTCAGGCTCGTCGCTCCTCAGTCCCTCACTTCGCTGTGGGAGAGTCCGGCAATCCGCGCCAGGGGTGCAGACGCCGTCCCCCCGCCGGGTCAAGACCTTCCCCCGGCGCCCAATGCGACCCCCTTCGGCTCCCTCCTCGGGACCCGCAGGAAGCACCCAGTGACCTCCCTCTTTGCAGACAATCCGGCGACCAGGGAGTGGCCATCTCCCAGTCTGATTGTCGCCTGATGCCAACCGGGCCCCCCTACTTTCGGGCACCATCTCCTTTAAAGCATTAAAGGACTGGGACCGAGTAGCCCGGATGGGCATCTTACACATCATTGCAGGGCATGCCTACCTTACCATGCTCTTGCAGAGGGCGGAGGTACTCTGGCCTGGGGATGACGGCGCCGTCCCAGTGCCTTCGGACATACCTCCGAACCACACCATGAGGACGAATCTCGCTTATTCAGCGATCCCTTTATGCGACACCTAGTCAACAGGATATCGCATCACTTGTCGGCTGCGGCGGACAGCGCAGCAACATCATTTCATGTTTTTCCTGTCTCATCTGGCATGCCCTCCCTGTGTCACACTACTCCCACATCATTATTTAGGTAGCCCCCTCCACAGACAGGTTGAGCTGCAATCCCAGCATCCTAGATGAGCCGCTGCTTGTACTTTACTTCATATGAGGTTATCATGAGGCTGTCCACACGGGGGGACACTGCACTGCTGCCTAGTCAGTATGTTGTAAGCAGTAGTGCTAATTCTGATCCAACATACATAGGACAGCACCAGCAGCACCTGCTGCACGCTATTAACAACAGTCGGTGCCTAGAAACAGAGCATAGAAACAGAACCTGTGTGAGTGACCCTTTTCTTCAGGAGGAAGCAGCCATCACATCTACCAGTGACAGTTACCATAAAGTAAGGTCACACTGAGGTCTGTGACAAGAACTTGCCACTAGCATGGACATGGAGGGAAAATGGATATAGGCAGAATGGAAGAGCAGTGGATGAAAGGCCACAGAAGCAGAGACTTTCATCAATGATCATTGAGGATGAAGAGGATGCTGTGGTTTTACACTCTTGTCCGAGATGACATAACAAGGGCTGCATTCTGTTCTTCCATATTCTGACTGCAGTCAGGTTCAAGAGTTAAAAAAATATCTGTTGAGTCCATTTTGTGTGTACAGGATGAAGTTCATCTTGTACACTACTAGTGTGGTTGGTGGCGATTTTATAATTACCCATTTAGCATAAACATGACAAAACATTACCAACAATTTTTGTGATTAGGTGCTTGTATTTGACTAAAATTTGACCAGAAGTAGGGTTTTCTCCATCTTTGGTTCATGTTAAGTAACATGTATGTTGCTTAGTAACAGTATTTTATGCTACCAGTATTTCACTAAAATGTATTAGAAAAAGATTCTTTTTCTGTTGCATAGTACTTTTCAGGAAATGTTTACCACTTTGTGAAATTTTACAGATTCAGAGAGTACAGACAAGTGAGTTAACACTTCACAGTATACCTGACCTTGTATATTTACAAAAGCTGAGAAAGAGGGCAGGTCAGGTTCAGAATTGTGAAGCCAGATGTGACAGTTCTTTCACCATTGCCACTGTGAATGTACCTTCTAGATTGCAAAGTCCTGACCAGATATACGATTAGGTAATTAGCATGGTACGCAGATTCATGCATGTAAGAAATGCTTTTATCCGGCATATGATTCCTAGATTTAAAGGAAATTAAAGCAAAGTCAACAACAACAAAGAAAAGCCTACATGGTGTTTTTGACAATTTCCACAATTGTTCCTGTAAGAAGAGAAAGCAGCTTTCTGAATTGTTTTGTATCTTTCCAACGACAAATATCTAGTTTTAAAGCAAGGAACTATATGGATAATGTAGTTTTTGTTTTTCAGGCTGGAGAAATCTCTTTCCTTTTTAGGATTTTGTGGAGACAAATTTTGTTTAAGTTTTAAGTTTTTAAAGTTACAGACCCCATGAAAAGAAACACTGAGGTCTGAAAAAACAACCATGGCGCAGAATCAAGCCAGTCTCCTGGAAGGGATTAAAAGGAACAGTTTGTTCCATTTTTCAAGGATTGTTCACTTTTCGTTGCCCACAATTTTTTTGGTCTGCATGGTTTTTTTGATTTTTTTTGTTTCAACACGTGTTGCATTCTAGTTTATTTGTTCTCTGCTGTTTGTTCAGTTTTTTTTTTTTTCTTAATTGCTTTAGTCCAGATTCACGTTTTGGGGATGTTTTTCATTCGGGGCATTTTAGTGTTTTTGTACTGGCGTTGCGATTTGTTTTTTAGGGGGGGGCATTTGAGGCAGACCCATTTTTTCAATTTTTGTCTTCTTGATTTTTTTGGTCATATTTGACAACAAGAGGTAGCAGGTCTTTGATTTTTGGTTTTCATTGTATGTTTTGGAAGCGAACAAGCTATTTTATGGCAGGTTTTTTTTTAGCTTGGGTATTGGAAGAAGAACAGTTTTCTGTTCGCAGTTTTTGTGGCAATTTTTACCACTTTGTGACTGTTTTTGTTTTGTTCTTAGTTTTTTGAGACCTTAGGATTTTGAGAAAAATCACCAGATATTCAGAGGAAGGAAAGTGAACATCCATGAAAAGAAAAAAAAGTCTGCTGGAAAAAAAAGATCATGGACCACTTAATCAACTCAAGTCTCATACCGTATCCAGTTTTTCCAGTCAAGGTTTCTATGATTCTTTGTTCAACACGGTGCTGCCCACAGTTATTATGGTCTGTCATAGTGCTTCTGAGTGCATTTAGTCCAGTTCAGTGGTGGGCACATAAGTATGTGAATGCTGTTTTTGTTCAGCCATTTTTTCTGCTTACACACCATGCATAGAATTCAGCTTTTGGGGGAAAATATATATGATGTCTTGCATGTCATGAATGGTAAATCAAGGTGAGGCATTTGAGGAAGACACAAATTATCAACTGTTGGAGATTTGAGGGGTCAGAAAAGACAACAAAAGTGAGCAGTTTTGATCAGTGGTTTTCAGCTTGTTTTCAGAAAGCGAACAAGCTAGGAATGGCAGGTTGTTTTTTAAAGCTTGGTTATATAAAGGAGAACAACGCCAGTTATGGTTTTAACAGCTGTCTTTGAACATGTGCACTGCAAGAAGCATGTGGATGCTTCAGAGCACTGGGCTGCAATCAGAGCAGACTAGATTTCTTGATCAATGAATGTTTTACATCCCCTTCCCCCCCCTTCTTTTTTTTTTTTCTTTCTTTTGAACGAAACATCCATGGGTTTTATTGTAATGGTGTGTCAGTCTTGATGAGTGATTTGCTGTATATACCCATGTAGTGGGCTTGGTTATAAACAGCAAGAAATTAACTGCACAAAGTCACAGTGATTATCTCCCCAGTAAAAGAAATTGTTCTTCATTACCAGGTTATATGCATAAACTGTTGAAACAAACCATTGAAAAAAACACAGAAATGTATAATTTGTGTGTGTGTGTGTGTGTGTGTGTGTGTGTGTGTTTGCATGTGTGTATGTGTAGGTGTGTGTGTACTGTCAGCTTTGTGCCCCACTCCCCCCACCCCTGCCAGGGCATTGCCGAGGCAGCCCCTGGACTCCAAGCTTTTTTTTTTTTTTTTTTTTAGAGATTTTTCAAATCAGCTGCTTTCCAGCCTGGGTTTTGTGGGAGTTTTTTTGTTTGTTTTTTACCTTGGGATTGATACTATGTGATTTTGAAAGGGAAGACACAGGTAACATTGAAAAAAAAAACTCAATCAGATACTTATAGTATATTAGGAAATGTTGAAGTGTTGTTGGTTTTTCATTTTCAGTAAAGATTTTTGCCATTGTTGGCCTCACCGTTGTCAGTTAACTATCTTTTCTTGATGTTTTCAGGAAAATGACTTGCATTTCTGATCTTTATGGTATTTTCTTTGCTTAAAGCTCATTGCAAAATTGAAGGCATTGTATTCTGTCCAAGTTAATGAACTCATCATTGTCTTTTCATGATCTAAATGTTGCAAGTTTTACCATTAGACTACTAAGTGTTTAGTAAATCAAAGAGTGGATCAGTATGTATATTTTGTTTCCACTCTCCAATAAAATAAGAGAGCTGTGCGCTTCATTTTGATGCACCTCATTATTTATAAACGAATTGAAAAATAACAAAGGATATATAGGAGAAAATGTGGTGTGAAATGAAGGTATAGTTGGGGAAAAAAGGTTTTCTTGTGTGGCAGGAAAACGAAGATGCTGCAAATTTTGCTGGGTCGTGTGAAAAGGGAGATCGCCATGAAAGGTGGATTGGTGGACTTGGACTGGTGAGTGAAATGTACCATTACTGTTGGTGTCAGTTTCAAATAAACAGCATCATTCAGTGTGAACTCATCGTCCACAAGACTGGTTTCTGTCAAAAGAAGATAAGTAACATGAAAAAGAACCCAGAATAAGAGAGTTGAAAGTTCCAAATTCTGTTAAGAGATACACTGTGATAGGTGAACAAAAATGTCCTCAGACAGTGAAAGACATAGGTGGCACTGAACTGTGGTGACCTCTACACTCCCAAGAAGAATGGCCTAAATTTCATTCAGAGAAATCATGATGTAATATTGAAGAGAAGGCCAGCTTGGCCGTTGGTATGGATGAAATGTTACACATAGCATTAACCTTCTCCGAAGATGGAGTATGGCTGCCTCAATGGTAGGATTAAAAAAAATTTTTTTTTAAAATGGTCGTACACACAAAACTCTACTGCCTGTCTATACAGGCAGTGTCTGCAGGAGTATCAGCCTGTGTACGCAGAAAGAAAGAAAGAAAGAAAGTGGCCATATCAACACTTTTGTCATGAAAATTCACGGTTTTGTTTTGATCATATGCCTCGTTAGTCTACCCATCAGATTGAACAGTTTGACATTTTATGCATTTAGTGCATCGCTGATGCCATGTTTTCATATGGTTACCCAGGATTCGTGTTTGTTGTATGTCTTGTGCATTACTGAGGAGCACAACTGTATCAGAGAAAAAAGATATGTCTGATGGTTGACAAGATAAAGAGGTTTCATAGAAGATGTATGCCTCTACTTACAGTTGATCGCTGAACTGAAACTACACGCGATTTGTTTTTTAGTCCACTCATATGCACACCTGTCAAAACTTTTGCATGTGTCCTCTGTTAAACAGATTTATATGTCACACAGGGATGGTCAGCTGAAGAGAACGTATGCCAAAGAATCCTGGAAGAAGAAGCCACAGCAACAGTACAGCAACATGCTTAAAGTGGATTAGAAGACCCACGGGAGAAGACATGGTTCTTCCGGAAATTTTGTCACCAGCTTCTTGCATACAAGGTTTCCATGACTTTTGTGGGACATTTGTACTTCACTGATGGGAACAGTGGTGTGTATCTTCAGTTTATTTCAAGATATGTCATCTTATAATAATAATCATGATGCTGTATGAGAACTCATAGAGCGCTTTGCTATAGCTCTGTGCATTTGACTAGCAATGATAGAATGATGTTGAGATTTAAGTTGGCAGACTGCACATCCGGCAAACTTCAACTTACTACTGGCGCATGCTAGCACAAAACTGGGAAGCACAGTGGATTGAAAGTCTTCCTGATTTCCAAGGAGAAAAGAGAGAAGACACTTCTACTTAGGACTTGTAAGCTACTTCTGTATTAAGTGTTGGTGTTGGACAGATTGACATAACACTATATGTCAGGACAGATTGACATAACACTATAATTATGTCAAGAGATAATATAATATTTTACTCTTATAAGAAGGGTTTATTCCGTTAGATATTGAGTAAATCCACGTTTACAAGGAAAAATTAATTCTCTTGTGTCCTGAGCATTTATTGTATACTGTTGCTAAAAACATGCTCATGGGCCATTATGCATCAGAATCCAGAGTGCAGTGTAGATCACAGTTAATATGTGTGTATATATATGTAAATATGTGTGTGTGTATTCACATGCATAAACTGTAAATATTGAAAAGTACTGCTGTTGAAAGAAGAAAAAAGCATAAACAAGGCATTATTGTTTAACAGCTGTTCTGAGTTTATGCTAACCAGTATGTATGTATCAAGCAAATGTGAAGGCGAGTAATTAACAAATGTGGATTGATTCGTGTGAATACTATATTTTGTTAAGATCTCTATAAATGTATCAGATAATTCATCACTGTGTGCATGAGATTATATTCTTCTCTACAAACCAATCTACCCTATACAAACCAATCTACCCCTACATTGTTTCATTTCAAAATAATGTTTATCACCAAGTGAAAGAATACAACGAATTGCTTTAATACAGTTGCCCTTCTTTCTTCTGCTAGCACTAGCGCAGTCTCTGTTTGATCAGATATACTAGGAAAGTAGTGCTCAAAATCATTCAAACACATTACAGCTGCAAGCGTTTAATACCATTATTGCTGTGGCAGATCGGTTTCTAAAGAGAAAGAAGTATCATTGAACAGATCTTTACTGTGTACTTTTTTTTTTAAAAAAGGATTGTAATGTCAGTTCTTTGAAGACAGATGTTGATACACTTTTGAAGGGCTTAACAGTATGGCAGGAAATGCTTTAGGCCACAATGAAGAAACTTAATCTGGGGCAAACGCTGATCAATGCCAAAGCCACTGGATGTATTGGAGAGTGGTTCCATCCTAGTTGGAGTTGATCAGGGCTGCCTTCTGTCGCCTGTACTTCCCAAGCTGTTCCTGAAATGCATCATTACCTGTGCAATAGATCATGTTTTCACAGTCATAGCTAGAGAAAGAACTGTCACATGCCTTCATTTTGTGGGTGACATCAATGGCCAGGCAGGCAGTGAACAAGAACTCACCAAGCTTGTTAAACAGCGTAAGGAACAAGTGCATGAGTGAAAGACAGGAAAAATAATGATCTGAAAACATCGCAGATTGGACAGGGGAAATGTTTCCAAAGGCCCAAGACTTAGTACACAAACCAACAGTACTCGAGCAACATGGCGAATCGTTCTTCAGAGTGGTGCCACAGTGACTTCCCACAGAGATGAGAGAGGAGGCTACGGAGGGATGAGAGTGAAAATCTCATTGTAGTTGAACAGAACCTGGTGTCAAGCTTCTGATTGAAAGGGTGAGAAAGGAGACCTTCATAGCAGTCTGTATTCTCTACTAAAACAAAATTTGAAAAGATGTTTTCTTTTCCAAGCTATTGCATGTAAATTGGCTAACGATTTAACCCTTGTCAGCAATATTTAAATTGTGATGGTTGGAATTGATAAAAAAAAAAAAGTTTATTTAGCAACAATTGGGTTCATTATTAAAACTGCATAGGACTTTCAAAAGACTGGTTGGGTTAATACCTGTAATTAATTACTAGTTCTGCTATGAAGTTCTTTTTTCTCCTATGCTCATTTGTAAAAGAACAGTAAATACTGCATGATCATTTGAATTTCTGTGCAGCCTTTTCTGAGAGCAACTAAATGACAAACAAATGAGCTCAGTTGCGACAGATTCCGTTTTATGTTTATAGATCTGTTGGTATTACTTTCAGTTTTAATGTTCTTTTTGCATACATTTACATGTGCAACAACAAATGCTGATCAAATGTGTTTTTTCTACCAGTGTCTGCATCTAGTATTCAGATTTTCTTCATTTACAGTAATCCATATCTCATTGTTCAAAATAACACACAATTGAATTAACTGGTCACTTACATTAAATCTGATTAAAAATTTTTATCTCGAAATGAGTCTCATTAGGCCAGTAATCCCAAAGAATCTCATTAAATTACCTGTTCTGTTGTTTGAAATTGTGTTCCATGCAAAATGATTCAAATTTGTCTTTCCTTGATCTTCCCGACTTACGCCAAATCATGAGTGATTTCAGGAATACATGTTGGGATTCAACAGTAGACCTGTACATATTTGCTGCTCTTGAGATGTTGGCTGCTGAACTATGAAAGAGTAATAATGTTGCCCTTTCATAAAGGCGACATGTTGTGGTGCTATCTTCTTGTGTTTTGAAAGCATTCAAGAGGGAGAGATGGATATGTTGTTCACTGACATCTGTGGAAATCCTAGAAATATTGTCCAGATGACAGACATATTTTGTATTCAAGTTATGATGGATAAATGTTCCTAAGTCCACAAAATACATACTGTGAAATAAATGTAGTGGCCTTAATTTTAAAGAGAACAATGTAGAATTGGGTCTTAAAATGGTCAAGTTCTGACCTTGTGAAAAGAGTGGTTTTTCTTTTTTCATCTTGTCAATGCAGGAAAATGAAATACTTTTCAGGTCAGTCTGGAAGCTTTACTTATTGGTGTCAAGTCACTAAAGTACCCTCGTGGGGATACCCAGTGGTCTTTCAAAGTATTTCCGTCTCTTATGAAATGCTGTTAGTAGCTCCCCTTCTATACCTCTTTTTTGTCCTGCCATCTAGTTTTATTTTTCATGTTAGAAAATGGTATGATTTAGAGCCAACTAGTTTCCAGTTGTAATCTGACAATTAGGTCATGATAATGTTTTGGGTGGGAGTTTGTCGGCTCTGCATGTTAATTCTGGAATGCCGTTTGCTTATAATGCTGTTTTTGTGATGTGTTTGGTGCATTTAAATGCTTATGAATGAGTTTTTTTTTTTTTTTTTTATCCCTTTATGGGAGGAGGGGGGAGAGAAAAAAGAAAGAACCTGGGCAGAGTGGCTGGCACACTTGGCACAGCCTGGTTATCCACCATTTTAAAATTCATTATAGACAGATGTTATGGCCACAACCACAACTTCTCAGATTATTCGAAATAGTAAATTGGTCCAATCCCTTGACAAGTCCACTTTCAGTAAGAACCATGCTTTCATGGTTCTCTCTCTTGTACAACTGCCTTCAGAATGCTGGCTGTACGTTGTCACTGTGTTGGGATATGGGGATTCTTTGTTTTCTTCAGGTCCGTCCCGGCCACAGGGTTGGTTGTTTTGGCAAACTATGCCAGAAATTGGTTAGGATTCGAATGTTGAAATCGGTGTTATGAATTTTTGTACATAGTTTGAGCTTGTCAGTGTGGCAGGAGTGACCCCATTCTTTTTAACATGTTGGTTGCCCTGCAAGAGCTTGTGTTGTCATCTAGTCTGTATGGATCAGAAAATGAATTATTGACTTGTAGACTTGAAATGTTCTATTCTTGTGGCAGCAAGTTGATTACTTGATTGATTGATACATTTTAAAGAAAGTTAACACCAGGTTGTCTGTCAGCTGAAGAGAGTAGCGGTAGTCACCTTATAAGCTTGCAATGCAGTTGGTTATATTGCAGCATGAGACCTAGCAGTGCTATCACAAATTATCAAACATTTAAAGATGAAAAGATGTATACTTCTATTTCTCCTGCCCCACCCCCTCCATATATTTTATATATACATATGGCTTGCGGATTCCACAGGGTTTTTTTTCCATTAAAAGATTTGCTTTTCCAGATTATTTCATTTGCTGTTCCAAAGTGTGTGTTGATGATGTGTGTGCCTGATCTTTAACAATAAAAGTTTTGTCTGGCATCCTTTACATATATACAGCCACAGGGGCTGTGAAATGTCAGAGGTTCACCATGTCTGGGAAGGTGGAGCTGCCTTTAGCCTTCCCTGAACTGAATTTGGTATACATCAGGTTCCCATTTACTGCTGCTTGGAGGACAGTGAGGAATTTAAAGTTGAAAAAAAAAATCTGAACCTGCATAGATTCAAACTCCTGACATGTTAGTACAAGTCAAGTGTGTGTGTGTGCCTTTTTTTCGGTGTGTGTATAGTATTTTGGTTCAGAACTGGGGAAGTATTTTCACAGCTGTGGCTTAATCATACTCCTGTTATCATGGTATCATATCTAAAGAGTGACCAGAGTATGTCGTAAATGTGGTAGTGCACTGCCCATGGAAATGGCATTGCTTAAACGCCACCTGTAGACAACTGGTACTGGGACTTCAGTTGGTCGTGTCTAGGGTTAGGATCATCTCCTCACATGTTTGAGGGAGGAAAAACAGAAGTGAAAGGGTGGGAAAACAAAATAAAACACGAGGGGGAAAAGAGAAACAAGGGGAGGAGGGGAGACGATCATCCAAATGTAGAGGTTAGGTACCAGGATTCCATCATGCTCTTTCACTTCCTGAATCCTAGAGCAGGGAGAAGGAAAAAAAAAGCCTCATATAAAGTGGTGGGTTGCAGAAGAATGGCAAAAGACAGTGGAAATGTTCATGACGATGTGCAGAACAGTGTATAATCGACATTTTATTTTGTTCCATTCAAACCAGAATCAATCTATACAACTGAAAGCCAACTTTAACAACTTTGCCTTCAAAGTTAAAAAGTTTTCAACACATATCACAACTGCCACGTAGCATTTCAGAAACTGATCAAGGACAGTGATCTTATAACTACCACATGCAGAGACTCAAAAAGATCCATTCATACTAAATCAAAGACCTAACCTTCATGCAATGCCACTTTAGCAACTGTACTGTAATCTACAACTTCAAAGGCCGTTCAGGATCGTTTTCATGGTTGTTTAAAACCCAGCCGACCACAAAGGGCAATATCAAGGCTGCCACCTTGCTTAAGTCCACTTTCTATTCCCATGAGTACACCCACAAACAAAATACATTTATTTCTGATTTTTTTCCCTCATATCAGTTGAATGATTCTGGAATACGTAAGATGAATTAATGTACACAATGCCAATGTATGTATACATATCTGGCAATTGGGGAGGGGGGGTTGGGACTGCTTTTATTTTGCCTACAATGAGCACATGTTCATACACATGACCAAACCAGAAATCATAACTGTAATCTCTAAATAAGGTGAACAAATCAAAGGCCAACTGACCAAAATGACTCAGTTCCTGAAATTCTAAAACAAAACAATACATGCCCAATGCACACACGAATGAACAATCCAAAGAATGTTTTTCCTATGGTGAAAAACAGTTGATCATAACTGAATGTAGTTTAAATGCATAAAATGAGTACACAGCCCACACACAAAACTTGTTCCCTGAAAACATTCAGCCCATGTTGACCAAGTTGCCTTGAGTACACTTTACCCACAAAATCTAAGGAACTGAAATTTTCTTTCCAGCTCAGTCAAATTTCAAGTTTGTAAATCAAACAAAAAAGCCATTCAATCTGTCCAAATTAAATAAAAATTTGGTTAAAACCAGTTTTCTGGGTAAAGTGTTCTTGAATGACCAATGTCTTTTTCCATGACATTCATGCTATATCACACATTCAATAAAGAGTTTACACTGAAACATTGCTTTGCTTGACAAATTTAATGTTTCTACTGGTATTTAGGATCAGATCCAAAATTAATATTACAATCTGATTTCTAACATGAAACGCGGTGAAGGTGGCAACCTGTCAGCATGATGTAACACTTCTACCTACATAATACAATCTCATGTAAGCCTTAAGACAACGGCAAAGACTTTATGAACACCATATTATCGTCATTGTTGGCATCAACTGACGCAGGAATCATAAACTTTTAGACATGGTACCTAAACAACTTAGTTTTTTCTTTTCTTCCTTGGAATCATCAGCTCCTGTACTGCTCTCACTGTCACCACTGCTGCTGCTGCTGCTGCTGCTACCCCCCTCGCGCTGGAAATGGAAAATGTGCATGGTGTGTGTGCAGATGGCATCAGAGCGCGAGGGGGGTAGCAGCAGCAGCAGCAGCAGCAGTGGTGACAGTGAGAGCAGTACAGGAGCTGATGATTCCAAGGAAGAAAAGAAAAACCTAAGTTGTTTAGGTACCATGTCTAAAAGTTATGATTCCTGCGTCAGTTGATGCCAACAATGACGATAATATGGTGTTCATAAAAGTCTTTGCCGTTGTCTTAAGGCTTACATGAGATTGTATTATGTAGGTAGAAGTGTGTTACATCATGCTGACAGGTTGCCACCTTCACCGCGTTTCATGTTAGAAATCAGATTGTAATATTAATTTTGGATCTGATCCTAAATACCAGTAGAAAACATTAAAATTTGTCAAGCAAAGCAATGTTTCAGTGTAAACTCTTTATTGAATGTGTGATATAGCATGAATGTCATGGAAAAAGACATTGGTCATTCAAGAACACTTTACCCAGAAAACTGGTTTAACCAAATTTTTATTTAATTTGGACAGATTGAATGGCTTTTTGTTTGATTTACAAACTTGAAATTTGACTGAGCTGAAAGAAAATTTCAGTTCCTTAGATTTTGGGTAAAGTGTACTCAAGGCAACTTGGTCAACATGGGCTGAATGTTTTCAGGGAACAAGTTTTGTGTGTGGGCTGTGTACTCATTTATGCATTTAAACTACATTCAGTTATGATCAACTGTTTTCACCATAGGAAAACATTCTTTGGATTGTTCATTCGTGTGTGCATTGGGCATGTATTGTTTTGTTTTAGAATTTCAGGAACTGAGTCATTTTGGGTCAGTTGGCCTTTGATTTGTTCACCTTATTTAGAGATTACAGTTATGATTTCTGTTTGGTCATGTGTATGAACATGTGCTCATTGTAGGCAAAATAAAAGCAGTCCCAACCCCCCTCCCCAATTGCCAGATATGTATACATACATTGGCATTGTGTACATTAATTCATCTTACGTATTCCAGAATCATTCAACTGATATGAGGGAAAAAAATCAGAAATAAATGTATTTTGTTTGTGGGTGTACTCATGGGAATAGAAAGTGGACTTAAGCAAGGTGGCAGCCTTGATATTGCCCTTTGTGGTCGGCTGGGTTTTAAACAACCATGAAAACGATCCTGAACGGCCTTTGAAGTTGTAGATTACAGTACAGTTGCTAAAGTGGCATTGCATGAAGGTTAGGTCTTTGATTTAGTATGAATGGATCTTTTTGAGTCTCTGCATGTGGTAGTTATAAGATCACTGTCCTTGATCAGTTTCTGAAATGCTACGTGGCAGTTGTGATATGTGTTGAAAACTTTTTAACTTTGAAGGCAAAGTTGTTAAAGTTGGCTTTCAGTTGTATAGATTGATTCTGGTTTGAATGGAACAAAAATAAAATGTCGATTATACACTGTTCTGCACATCGTCATGAACATTTCCACTGTCTTTTGCCATTCTTCTGCAACCCACCACTTTATATGAGGCTTTTTTTTCCTTCTCCCTGCTCTAGGATTCAGGAAGTGAAAGAGCATGATGGAATCCTGGTACCTAACCTCTACATTTGGATGATCGTCTCCCCTCCTCCCCTTGTTTCTCTTTTCCCCCTCGTGTTTTTATTTTGTTTTCCCACCCTTTCACTTCTGTTTTTTCCTCCCTCAAAACATGTGAGGAGATGATCCTAACCCTAGACACGACCAACTGAAGTCCCAGTACCAGTTGTCTACAGGTGGCGTTTAAGCAATGCCAATTTCCATGGGCAGTGCACTACCACATTTACGACATACTCTGGTCACTCTTTAGATATGATAACCATGATAACAGGAGTATGATTAAGCCACAGCTGTGAAAATACTTCCCCAGTTCTGAACCAAAATACTATACACACACCGAAAAAAGGCACACACACACACTTGACTTGTACTAACATGTCAGGAGTTTGAATCTATGCAGGTTCAGATTTTTTTTTCAACTTTAAATTCCTCACTGTCCTCCAAGCAGCAGTAAATGGGAACCTGATGTATACCAAATTCAGTTCAGGGAAGGCTAAAGGCAGCTCCACCTTCCAGACATGGTGAACCTCTGACATTTCACAGCCCTGTGGCTGTATATATGTAAAGGATGCCAGACAAACTTTTATTGTTAAAGATCAGGCACACACATCATCAACACACACTTTGGAACAGCAAATGAAATAATCTGGAAAAGCAAATCTTTTAATGGAAAAAAAAAACCCTGTGGAATCCGCAAGCCATATGTATATATAAAAATATATGGAGGGGGTGGGGCAGGAGAAATAGAAGTATACATCTTTTCATCTTTAAATGTTTGATAATTTGTGATAGCACTGCTAGGTCTCATGCTGCAATATAAAACCAACTGCATTGCAAGCTTATAAGGTGACTACCGCTACTCTCTTCAGCTGACAGACAACCTGGTGTTAACTTTCTTTAAAATGTATCAATCAATCAAGTAATCAACTTGCTGCCACAAGAATAGAACATTTCAAGTCTACAAGTCAATAATTCATTTTCTGATCCATTACAGACTAGATGACAACACAAGGCTCTTGCAGGGCAACCAACATGTTAAAAAGAATGGGGTCACTCCTGCCACACTGACAAGCTCAAACTATGTACAAAAATTCATAACACCGATTTCAACATTCGAATCCTTAACCAATTTCTGGCATAGTTGCCAAAACAACCAACCCTGTGGCCGGGACGGACCTGAAGAAAACAAAGAATCCCCATATCCCAACACAGTGACAACGTACAGCCAGCATTCTGAAGGCAGTTGTACAAGAGAGAGAACCATGAAAGCATGGTTCTTACTGAAAGTGGACTTGTCAAGGGATTGGACCAATTTACTATTTCGAATAATCTGAGAAGTTGTGGTTGTGGCCATAACATCTGTCTATAATGAATTTTAAAATGGTGGATAACCAGGCTGTGCCAAGTGTGCCAGCCACTCTGCCCAGGTTCTTCTTTTTCTCTCCCCCCCTCCTCCCATAAAGGGATAAAAAAAAAAAAAAAAAAAACTCATTCATAAGCATTTAAATGCACCAAACACACATCACAAAAACAGCATTATAAGCAAACGGCATTCCAGAATTAACATGCAGAGCCGACAAACTCCCACCCAAAACATTATCATGACCTAATTGTCAGATTACAACTGGAAAACTAGTTGGCTCTAAATCATACCATTTTCTAACATGAAAAAATAAAACTAGATGGCAGGACAAAAAGAGGTATAGAAGGGGAGCTACTAACAGCATTTCATAAGAGACGGAAATACTTTGAAAGACCACTGGGTATCCCCACGAGGGTACTTTAGTGACTTGACACCAATAAGTAAAGCTTCCAGACTGACCTGAAAAGTATTTCATTTTCCTGCATTGACAAGATGAAAAAGAAAAACCACTCTTTCACAAGGTCAGAACTTGACCATTTTAAGACCCAATTCTACATTGTTCTCTTTAAAATTAAGGCCACTACATTTATTTCACAGTATGTAATTTTGTGGACTTAGGAACATTTTATCCATCATAACTTGAATACAAAATATGTCTGTCATCTGGACAATATTTCTAGGATTTCCACAGATGTCAGTGAACAACATATCCATCTCTCCCTCTTGAATGCTTTCAAAACACAAGAAGATAGCACCACAACATGTCGCCTTTATGAAAGGGCAACATTATTACTCTTTCATAGTTCAGCAGCCAACATCTCAAGAGCAGCAAATATGTACAGGTCTACTGTTGAATCCCAACATGTATTCCTGAAATCACTCATGATTTGGCGTAAGTCGGGGAAGATCAAGGAAAGACAAATTTGAATCATTTTGCATGGAACACAATTTCAAACAACAGAACAGGTAATTTAATGAGATTCTTTGGGATTACTGGCCTAATGAGACTCATTTCGAGATAAAAATTTTTAATCAGATTTAATGTAAGTGACCAGTTAATTCAATTGTGTTATTTTGAACAATGAGATATGGATTACTGTAAATGAAGAAAATCTGAATACTAGATGCAGACACTGGTAGAAAAAACCACATTTGATCAGCATTTGTTGTTGCACATGTAAATGTATGCAAAAAGAAACATTAAAACTGAAAGTAATACCAACAGATCTATAAACATAAAAACGGAATCTGTCGCAACTGAGCTCATTTGTTTGTCATTTAGTTGCTCTCAGAAAAGGCTGCACAGAAATTCAAATGATCATGCAGTATTTACTGTTCTTTTACAAATGAGCATAGGAGAAAAAAAGAACTTCATAGCAGAACTAGTAATTAATTACAGGTATTAACCCAACCAGTCTTTTGAAAGTCCTATGCAGTTTTAATAATGAACCCAATTGTTGCTAAATAAACTTTTTTTTTTTTATCAATTCCAACCATCACAATTTAAATATTGCTGACAAGGGTTAAATCGTTAGCCAATTTACATGCAATAGCTTGGAAAAGAAAACATCTTTTCAAATTTTTGTTTTAGTAGAGAATACAGACTGCTATGAAGGTCTCCTTTCTCACCCTTTCAATCAGAAGCTTGACACCAGGTTCTGTTCAACTACAATGAGATTTTCACTCTCATCCCTCCGTAGCCTCCTCTCTCATCTCTGTGGGAAGTCACTGTGGCACCACTCTGAAGAACGATTCGCCATGTTGCTCGAGTACTGTTGGTTGTGTACTAAGTCTTGGGCCTTTGGAAACATTTCCCCTGTCCAATCTGCGATGTTTTCAGATCATTATTTTTCCTGTCTTTCACTCATGCACTTGTTCCTTACGCTGTTTAACAAGCTTGGTGAGTTCTTGTTCACTGCCTGCCTGGCCATTGATGTCACCCCACAAAATGAAGGCATGTGACAGTTCTTTCTCTAGCTATGACTGTGAAAACATGATCTATTGCACAGGTAATGATGCATTTCAGGAACAGCTTGGGAAGTACAGGCGACAGAAGGCAGCCCTGATCAACTCCAACTAGGATGGAACCACTCTCCAATACATCCAGTGGCTTTGGCATTGATCAGCGTTTGCCCCAGATTAAGTTTCTTCATTGTGGCCTAAAGCATTTCCTGCCATACTGTTAAGCCCTTCAAAAGTGTATCAACATCTGTCTTCAAAGAACTGACATTACAATCCTTTTTTTAAAAAAAAAAAAGTACACAGTAAAGATCTGTTCAATGATACTTCTTTCTCTTAGAAAACCGATCTGCCACAGCAATAATGGTATTAAACGCTTGCAGCTGTAATGTGTTTGAATGATTTTGAGCACTACTTTCCTAGTATATCTGATCAAACAGAGACTGCGCTAGTGCTAGCAGAAGAAAGAAGGGCAACTGTATTAAAGCAATTCGTTGTATTCTTTCACTTGGTGATAAACATTATTTTTGAAATGAAACAATGTAGGGGTAGATTGGTTTGTATAGGGTAGATTGGTTTGTAGAGAAGAATATAATCTCATGCACACAGTGATGAATTATCTGATACATTTATAGAGATCTTAACAAAATATAGTATTCACACGAATCAATCCACATTTGTTAATTACTCGCCGCCTTCACATTTGCTTGATACATACATACTGGTTAGCATAAACTCAGAACAGCTGTTAAACAATAATGCCTTGTTTATGCTTTTTCTTCTTTCAACAGCAGTACTTTTCAATATTTACAGTTTATGCATGTGAATACACACACACATATTTACATATATATACCACATATTAACTGTGATCTACACTGCACTCTGGATTCTGATGCATAATGGCCCATGAGCATGTTTTAGCAACAGTATACAATAAATGCTCAGGACACAAGAGAATTAATTTTTCCTTGTAAACGTGGATTTACTCAATATCTAACGGAATAAACCCTTCTTATAAGAGTAAAATATTATATTATCTCTTGACATAATTATAGTGTTATGTCAATCTGTCCTGACATATAGTGTTATGTCAATCTGTCCAACACCAACACTTAATACAGAAGTAGCTTACAAGTCCTAAGTAGAAGTGTCTTCTCTCTTTTCTCCTTGGAAAATCAGGAAGACTTTCAATCCACTGTGCTTCCCAGTTTTGTGCTAGCATGCGCCAGTAGTAAGTTGAAGTTTGCCGGATGTGCAGTCTGCCAACTTAAATCTCAACATCATTCTATCATTGCTAGTCAAATGCACAGAGCTATAGCAAAGCGCTCTATGAGTTCTCATACAGCATCATGATTATTATTATATAAGATGACATATCTTGAAATAAACTGAAGATACACACCACTGTTCCCATCAGTGAAGTACAAATGTCCCACAAAAGTCATGGAAACCTTGTATGCAAGAAGCTGGTGACAAAATTTCCGGAAGAACCATGTCTTCTCCGTGGGTCTTCTAATCCACTTTAAGCATGTTGCTGTACTGTTGCTGTGGCTTCTTCTTCCAGGATTCTTTGGCATACGTTCTCTTCAGCTGACCATCCCTGTGTGACATATAAATCTGTTTAACAGAGGACACATGCAAAAGTTTTGACAGGTGTGCATATGAGTGGACTAAAACAAATCGCGTGTAGTTTCAGTTCAGCGATCAACTGTAAGTAGAGGCATACATCTTCTATGAAACCTCTTTATCTTGTCAACCCATCAGACATATCTTTTTTCTCTGATACAGTTGTGCTCCTCAGTAATGCACAAGACATACAACAAACACGAATCCTGGGTAACCATATGAAAACATGGCATCAGCGATGCACTAAATGCATAAAATGTCAAACTGTTCAATCTGATGGGTAGACTAACGAGGCATATGATCAAAACAAAACCGTGAATTTTCATGACAAAAGTGTTGATATGGCCACTTTCTTTCTTTCTTTCTGCGTACAACAGGCTGATACTCCTGCAGACACTGCCTGTATAGACAGGCAGTAGAGTTTTGTGTGTACGACCAGTTTAAAAAAAAATTTTTTTTAATCCTACCATTGAGGCAGCCATACTCCATCTTCGGAGAAGGTTAATGCTATGTGTAACATTTCATCCATACCAACGGCCAAGCTGGCCTTCTCTTCAATATTACATCATGATTTCTCTGAATGAAATTTAGGCCATTCTTCTTGGGAGTGTAGAGGTCACCACAGTTCAGTGCCACCTATGTCTTTCACTGTCTGAGGACATTTTTGTTCACCTATCACAGTGTATCTCTTAACAGAATTTGGAACTTTCAACTCTCTTATTCTGGGTTCTTTTTCATGTTACTTATCTTCTTTTGACAGAAACCAGTCTTGTGGACGATGAGTTCACACTGAATGATGCTGTTTATTTGAAACTGACACCAACAGTAATGGTACATTTCACTCACCAGTCCAAGTCCACCAATCCACCTTCATGGCGATCTCCCTTTTCACACGACCAGCAAAATTTGCAGCATCTTCGTTTTCCTGCCACACAAGAAAACCTTTTTTCCCCAAACTATACCTTCATTTCACACCACATTTTCTCCTATATCCTTTGTTATTTTTCAATTCGTTTATAAATAATGAGGTGCATCAAAATGAAGCGCACAGCTCTCTTATTTTATTGGAGAGTGGAAACAAAATATACATACTGATCCACTCTTTGATTTACTAAACACTTAGTAGTCTAATGGTAAAACTTGCAACATTTAGATCATGAAAAGACAATGATGAGTTCATTAACTTGGACAGAATACAATGCCTTCAATTTTGCAATGAGCTTAAGCAAAGAAAATACCATAAAGATCAGAAATGCAAGTCATTTTCCTGAAAACATCAAGAAAAGATAGTTAACTGACAACGGTGAGGCCAACAATGGCAAAAATCTTTACTGAAAATGAAACCAACAACACTTCAACATTTCCTAATATACTATAAGTATCTGATTGAGTTTTTTTTCAATGTTACCTGTGTCTTCCCTTTCAAAATCACATAGTATCAATCCCAAGGTAAAAAACAAAAAAAAAAACTCCCACAAAACCCAGGCTGGAAAGCAGCTGATTTGAAAAATCTCTAAAAAAAAAAAAAAAAAAAAGCTTGGAGTCCAGGGGCTGCCTCGGCAATGCCCTGGCAGGGGGGGTGGGGGGAGTGGGGCACAAAGCTGACAGTACACACACACCTACACATACACACATGCAAACACACACACACACACACACACACACACACACAAAATTATACATTTCTGTTTTTTTCAATGGTTTGTTTCAACAGTTATGCATATAACCTGGTAATGAAGAACAATTTCTTTTACTGGGGAGATAATCACTGTGACTTTGTGCAGTTAATTTCTTGCTGTTTATAACCAAGCCCCACTACATGGGTATATACAGCAAATCACTCATCAAGACTGACACACCATTACAATAAAACCCATGGATGTTCGTTCAAAAGAAAGAAAAAAAAAGAAGGGGGGGGAAGGGGATGTAAAACATTCATTGATCAAGAAATCTAGTCTGCTCTGATTGCAGCCCAGTGCTCTTGAAGCATCCACATGCTTCTTGCAGTGCACATGTTCAAAGACAGCTGTTAAAACCATAACTGGCGTTGTTCTCCTTTATATAACCAAGCTTAAAAAACAACCTGCCATTCCTAGCTTGTTCGCTTTCTGAAAACAAGCTGAAAACCACACTGATCAAAAACTGCTCACTTTTGTTGTCTTTTCTGACCCCTCAAATCTCCAACAGTTGATAATTGTGTCTTCCTCAAATGCCTCACCTTGATTTACCATTCATGACATGCAAGACATCATATATATTTTCCCCCAAAAGCTGAATTCTATGCATGGTGTGTAAGCAGAAAAAATGGCTGAACAAACAGCATTCACATACTTATGTGCCCACCACTGAACTGGACTAAATGCACTCAGAAGCACTATGACAGACCATAATAACTGTGGGCAGCACCGTGTTGAACAAAGAATCATAGAAACCTTGACTGGAAAAACTGGATACGGTATGAGACTTGAGTTGATTAAGTGGGTCCATGATCTTTTTTTTTCCAGCAGACTTTTTTTCTTTTCATGGATGTTCACTTTTCCTTCCTCTGAATATCTGGTGATTTTCTCAAAAATCCTTAAGGTCTGAGGAGATTTCTCCAGCCTGAAAAACAAAAACTAACATTATCCATATATTTCCTTCTTTAAAACTAGATAATTTGTCGTTGGAAAGATACAAAACAATTCAGAAAGCTGCTTTCTGCCAGTAGGTTATCTTCTCTTACAGGAACAATTGTGGAAATTGTCAAAAACACCATGTAGGCTTTTCTTTGTTGTTGTTGACTTTGCTTTTAATTTCCTTTAAATCTAGGAATCATATGCAGGATAAAAGCATTTCTTACATGCATGAATCTGCGTACCATGCTAATTACCTAATCGTATATCTGGTCAGGACTTTGCAATCTAGAAGGTACATTCACAGTGGCAATGGTGAAAGAACTGTCACATCTGGCTTCACAATTCTGAACCTGACCTGCCCTCTTTCTCAAGCTTTTGTAAATATACAAAGGTCAGGTATACTGTGAAGTGTTAACTCACTTGTCTGTACTCTCTGAATCTGTAAAATTTCACAAAGTGGTAAACATTTCCTGAAAAGTACTATGCAACAGAAAAAGAATCTTTTTCTAATACATTTTAGTGAAATACTGGTAGCATAAATACTGTTACTAAGCAACATACATGTTACTTAACATGAACCAAAGATGGAGAAACCCTACTTCTGGTCAAATTTTAGTCAAATACAAGCACCTAATCACAAAAATTGTTGGTAATGTTTTGTCATGTTATGCTAAATGGTAATTATTAAAATCGCCACCAACCACACTAGTAGTGTACAAGATGAACTTCAATCCTGTACACACAAAATGGACTCAACAGATATTTTTAACTCTTGAACCCTGACTGCAGTCAGAATATGGAAGAACAGAATGCAGCCTTGTTATGTCATCTCGGACAAGAGTGTAAACCACAGCATCCTCTTCATCCTCAATGAATCATGATGAAAGTCTCTGCTTTCTGTGGCCTTTCATCCACTGCTCTTCCAGTTCTGCCTATATCCATTTTCCCTCCATGTCCCATGCTAGTGGCAAGTTCTTGTCACAGACCTCAGTG
>JADBJO010027003.1:20000-21861 GCA_016801955.1 Conus betulinus | reverse complement strand
TGGTGGAAAAACATGAACCCGGGAAATATAACACGCGCGCGCACACACACACACACACCACACACACACAAACACAACACACACCACACACACACACCCACACTCTCTCTCTCTCGCTCTCTCACAAAAAAACTACACGCGCACGCGCGCGCGGCACCGCGCGCGCGCACACACCACACCACACACACACACACACACGCAACACACACGCACGCCACGCAGGAGAGGAGAGGAAGAGACTGAGAGAGGGGAGGGAGGGGAGGGGGGGAGAGGGGTCCGAGAGAGAGGGAGAGAGGAGGGATGAGGAACGAGAGGGGGAGAGGAGGAGAGAGGAGAGGACCTTGAGAGAAGACGCTTAACGCTTGGGAACGCTTGACGCGATTTATCCTTCAGCCATTAAGGCAGGGGGGGTACACTACGACTGGACACATGGCATCACTTAAAAAAGTATAAGAAAAAATAAAATAATGATTAAATTAACAAAAACTATCGGGGCGTAATGGATTAAGTATCGCTCAAAATTGTTAGGATGCCACAGATATTAACATAAGCGGCGAACTCACGCGGAGTAAACGATCAAAATTAAAAGACTTCGTCTACATATCCTTTCCTTTGTACCGTTCCGGGCCCTTAGTTCCAAAAAAAACCTCCCATTCCCTTCTCTACCTTACAGGAATAAAACAGGAGAGAGAGAGGAGGAGATGGATGGAGGGAGATGGGGGATGAGGGAGATGGAGAGAGAAGAGACGAGAGAGAGCGAGAGAGAGAGAGGAGAGGAGAGGAGGACAGAAAGACAGCCGACCGGCAGAGAGGGAGCGGAGATGAGAGAGAGGAGAAGATGGGGAGAGAGAGAAAGGAAAGGAGAGAGAGGAGATGGGGGTTAAAAAAAAGTGACGGAAAAAAAGATGGATTTATTCGCACATAATTTTCAGAAAGCAGGACACAACTTCCAATTCATTTCTGATTGTTATGCTGTGTTAGGTGTATACAAGCTCCAGCTGGATGAGTCAATGGTCTAACAGATCTCTCTGTCACTGTCCCTCTGTCTGTTCTGCGTCTGTGTCTCACTCTCGTCTGTCTATCCGTCTGTCTGTCTCTGTCCTGTCTGTCTGTCTGTCTGTCTGTCTCTCTCTCTCTCTCTTCTCTCTCTCTCTCTCTCTCTCCCCCCCCCCCCCCCCCCCATACCCACGAATTTCTTGGCCTAACATTTACAATATATAAAATGACCAACAACACTGAAAAACATAATGATAATAATGATAGTAAAAGTAGTATCGGTAATGATAATAATGATGATGGAATGATAATAGTAATAATAATAACACCATCATCGTCCTCATCAACGAAAACAACAACAACAACAACAACAACAACAACAAATGTGTAGACTTACATAGCGTGATCCTTATCCTGTGCGCAGGCTCACCGCACTTTTGACCAAAACCATAACAGCTTTAAAAATACTGAAGGAAATGCACAGTTTCCGAAGTTCTGAGCTGATTTGTTAAAAATCATCGCCATTTGTCTGAGTAAAAGTAGAATAGAACGAAAGAGACAGCTGGTACATCACATACTCAACACATACTCTCCATTCATTCGCTATGAAACCAAGAATAGCTTCTTCTTCTTATGCGTCCGCAGGCTAATACTCCGGCAGAGCCTCCCCTGTAAAGACAGGGTAAGGATTTCATCCATCTACCCAACAATGGGAGTGGAGTTTTGTGTATACGTGTATGACCTGTTGACCTTTTTTTATCTGCCATTAAGGCAAGCCATACTCCAACTTCGGGGGAAACCAAGAATAGCAATATTGAGAACAAAAAGTAGAAAAGCGATGATTTTAAAACGATCTAAAATGATA
>JADBJO010027003.1:0-5000 GCA_016801955.1 Conus betulinus | reverse complement strand
AGCGATGTGGGTTGTAACAATGGCCCATCTCCACCACCCCACCCCCCCAACCCCGTGACACAAAGGCATGTTGCTGCGCTCTCCACCGCCCACCACCACCAACCCCCCCCTCCCCCTCCACCTGAACCACGTGCGGCCTTAATTGACACAAAGCAACCATCAAACCTCCCTTCTCCAACACCCCCCCTACCCCCTTTCATATCTACAGTCCCCATGCTCGCGGACACCTACACGTGCTCGCTGACACCTATATGGACTCATAAATTAACTGGTGCCGATTAGGTTAAAAAAATTTCCAAGGCGATTAGTGACAAGACTAAATCCCCCCCCCCCCCCCCCCACCCCGATGGGTGAATGACAGGTTGTCAAAATCTGATTCGGCAAGTGAGAAATTCATATACCAGATACGCAGAGTCGCAACTTCACTGACCCCTCAGGACTGCCTGTAGTCAAGAACAGAGGAAGGCAAGAGACGATTAGGGAAGGCCTAGTACTCCTTGACCTCCAGTCTCTTTCACTGTTCATTCCAGGAAAAGTGAGTTGGAACTCTGTTTACATTTTTGAATCTATGTATTGATTTTATGTATGCTGTGTGTGTGTTAACATTGTAACTTTGTACAAATGCTTAGCAACATTTATCAAAGTGATGAATGATTATTCTGTGTAGTAGTTTGCTTGCCATCATATGGCAAAAGCTCTCTCCCAGTGGTTATGATTCCTTGTTAACAATCTGACCACTGTCCTTTGTGTGCACCTTGGCTTTTGCCAGTATGTAATTCTGGCTGTTAAGATAATTCAGTGATTAATTTGATCAGGAAAACAGTATGTCTGTGCTAGGTTCAAAACTGCTACTCTGATTTATAAATACTGGTGATTGTTGGAATGATTTTGTAGTGTATGACTTTAAGTCTACACCACATGTGTACTTGGACTAAGTATAGCCCAAGCCAGTGTGATTTAATTCATAAGAAACATGGAAGAGTTGTTTCAACTACAACTGTGTGACTTTGTATTACTGTCTCCTACCCTTTTGTAAACTTAACTGAGTCTTAAAAACAAAAGTGGTGATTAACAGTTATAGCAGAAACGCTACCATAGAGAAAACTTTGCTGGCTGAGTCTCACACCCCTTCTGAAAGAAAGAGGAAAAGGGTAAATGTGTGCACTCGACAAACCTGCCCATCAGATTCTCATCTACAGATCAAGTTCTCTTTATCGCAGAACTGGGATCCTGGTCACACTACACATTGCGGTTGAACCAGAAGCTGGGACTTCGCCAAAAGCTGGGGGAAATGCCAGACACCATGGCTTCACTGTAAACCGGGGGTGCACACCAGACAACCAATCTACACCAGTGGGGCAGTCACCAGCCACAGGAGAGATCAAACTATCTTCTCCGAAGCAAAGCTAAGTTAGCTTACCACCTGGACTCAAACCCATCAGACCCCTACCCTCACTTTATGATGAAACAGTGAGAACCTGTCTATGAGTACCACTCTGGCTACAGTACTGGGTGCTAGCAAGCGGAGTGGATGTATAATAACCATCTACATTCAGTGTAACTTAGACAGAACCCCTGTATGCCAACTTAAGCTTGCTGCACAGAGTGCAAGCGAGTAAAGTAGGAGTGAGAAAGGGCCCCTCATTGTGGCAGTCCAATGAGAACTGAAAGTCTATATGAAGTGACATGCCATTTCTTGCCTATGTGTGAGTAATAAAAGTTGATGTGTGAAACTGCACTTAACTCGTGTCAGTTCCCTGTTGTTCAATCAATGTTGAATGTTTGAACTTCTCTCTTCAATTCTGTCTCTCAGAGCTATAAGTACTTTGCAGAGTACAGGCCTCAGGAAAATTATCTCAGAGCCATTCATGATTCTTCAGTATTTTATCAATACCGGAACAAATAAAAATTTCTTTGATGACTAGTACCGGAAAGTTGCTCCTTCCACCACTAGTAAGAGAGAGGGGTGTAGGTGGAATGTTAAGATAATTGTCATTGAGAAATTATTCCAAGTCTTCCCCTAGAGGACCCACCTACCACCCATCCATCTCGTCACATCGAAGTGGGGGCTCGTCCGGGATTGTAAAATACAATTCGGATTGTTAAATACAATTCACTCAAAATCTTATTTCCTTTGGCTAGTCCAAAAATTTGGACAAACAGCAGAATTCAGAGCAAATAGGCTGATTGAGTTGAGTCCATGAGAGAAATCTTTTATGTTTGTTGTGTGAATGATTAGCTTACATAACAAATAATAAGAGAGTGTGTGGTTGATGTTATAATCAATTCATTTTGATATTTACATTTTGTGTGATTATTTGCTTTTGTTGTACTCAGTGGATCTTTGATTGATAAGGATTGTATAACAGTTCATTATCATGGCTGAATCAGTGAAACTTAGATGGGAGATCAAGGAGTGGGGGAAGAATCCCTAGGCCTCTCTGGTCAAGATTTAGTCTCATTTGTGATTACACAATTTGAAAAGGAATCTGAGACGGCCACAGAAGAGACTAGGAAATTAAAACAGCTGGAATTAGATGCCGAAGAGCACGAAAAAGTTAGACAGCATGAAGCTGCAAAAGAAGCCCATGAAGCTGAAGAGAAGAAAGAAGCCCTTGAAGCTGAAGAGCGAAACAGATTAAGGGAACTAGAACAGACAGAACGTGAGAAAATAAGAGAGTTTGAACAGGCCGAGCGCAATAAGGCCAGAGAACATGAACTTGCGCTCAGAAAGATTGACAAATCCTCCAAGAATGATAGCTTTTCAGACACGGCCAGCCAAAATTCACAACCTCCCATCCAAATCCCAGCGATGTCATTTTCTTTGGATCCATTTAATGAGAACACAGAAGTATTGACGCATACTTGGACCGGTTTGAAAGATTGGCAAACGAATTCGGCCTAGACCCAGAAAAGCATAACATCAAATTAGCACAAGGTCTTAGAGGTGTTGCTTATGATGTGTATACCAAGTTACCACCAAACAAAGTAACTGATTATGATGCTCTCAAACAAGCCCTACTCACCCCGTTATGAGCTGACAGCTGAAGCCTACCGAAAGAAATTTCGAAACTCGCGGCGTAGCAGGGGAAAACCTATGGCCAGTTAGCAGATAGGTTAACGACTTATCTCCAAAAATGGTTGACACTGTCAAACCAAGAGCAGACTTTGAGGGTCTGACTGAGCTCATCCTCTGTGAGCAGCTGCGTGACACAATGTCCACTGACCTGCAAACTTTCACAGGGAGAACAAGGTGCTGCCTCACTAGCTGACCTGATCAAGCTAGCTGACAGATACACCCGCCGCCCATGACGAAGCAAAAGCACACACAAAAAGATGCGTGACAGGCCAAACCGGGATTCGAACCCCCCACTGTCACAGCAATCTCAAAACAAAACCCACCGCCAAGTGGGAAACCACCACAAAGTGAGAAACAAAACTGGTAAACCACACAGTGGTAACTCAGTCCCTGTGAGTCAAAACAGTGCACAGAAGCGTTTCTGCACGCACTGTAAAATGACATTCACAACACTGCAGAGTGCAGAAAATTCTTTGGACCAAGACTCCAAACAATTGCTGCATACCAGGTAGTGTCTCTACACCCAAAAGCGGTGACACACCATCTATGGTACATAACATCACTGCACCACCCATCAGTGAGCAGGTGTTAGTAAATAACAAACCTGCCACATGTTTGTATGACACAGGATTGTCATACGATGCAGTCATAAGAGCTTCCCTTGTGGAGCCAGCTGCTATCACCAAGGAGACAGTGCCTTTACAAGGGGCCGACCTGACTCTGCCACCTGCTACCTTACCTGTCGCCACAATTATGGTTGACAGTAGGTACGTCAAGGGACAGATCAAGGCAGCCGTCATGGACAATCCGATCCATGATCTCCTACTTGGAGGCCATTATGTCACACTCGGGAACCCATCTGAACCTGTCATTGTATCCACACTGCAGGTGAAGACCCCAAAGCAATTCAAACCTCCTAAAAAGGAGATGAAAGCAGCTCAGGCGAGCTGACCCAACATTAGCTGCATGCTTCAAGAGGCAGCGCCACACCCCGTCACCCAACTCGCAAGGGTGAATTCTTTAGGCGGAACGGTCTTTTGTATCGTAGGCTTAATAAAGATCATTCACAGACTTCACAACTTGTGGTCCCGCGCCACACCGGACCCGAGTGATGGAAGTGGGACATACACTCTGTTCGCCAGGACATATCAATGTAGGGCAGACAGTGCAATGGGTGATGAAGCAGTACTATTGGCCAGGGATGGCAGAGGACATAAAGAAATATGTCGATTCCTGCCCCATGTGCCAACACTGGTCATCAAGCCAAGGGGGTGATTCAACCCCAGGCCAGCCTGACAATCGACACGATCTATGACACAGGAAAAAAATTGCGTCACGGTAAAATACGTGCCGCCTTTCGTTCTTATCGGCCTACTACCTCCCCTTCCCCCCCCTCTCAACCCTCCTCCCCATGCTGTGCGATACTACAGCGTGCAGCGTGGGATGTGCGTTCTAACAATAGCCCGTCTCACCCCCCCCCCCCCCCCCCCCCCCCGCGACACAAAGGCATGTTGCCGCGCTCTCCGACCCCCACCACCACCCCCCCCCCCCCCTTTCCCCCTTTCATCCCACGTCCCGCACCCCACCTGCACAGCACCCAATTATTAACTGGGGCTCAACGGACAGCTATACGGATGCATAAATTATCCCGTGCCGATTAGGTTCAAACAATTTCGAGGCGATTGGTGACTAGACTAAATCCCTCCCCCTCTCACCCCTGATGGGTGAAATGACAGTTTGTCGAAATTTTGATTCGGCAAGCGAGAGATTCATATACTAGGCACACACAGGCGCAACTTCACTGACCCCTCAGGACTGCCTGTAGACAAGAGCAGAGGAAGACAAAGGGACAGAGAAGGCCTAGGAAACTCTTGGTAAACTCTTGATCTCAAGTCATTCCCTGTTCATTCCCAGGAAAAGT
>JADBJO010027002.1:12500-21865 GCA_016801955.1 Conus betulinus | reverse complement strand
GTCCACGATTTACCCGCATGGTGTCGCCGGCTGATTACTTGCCATCGAGGTCCGCGTCCTACATGATGCACGCTAAGTTTTCTTTCGAGGTAGGGTTTCTGTCCCCAAAACCTTTCCCCATCAACTCAGAACAACAGTGTGCAAGTGATGCCCGACTTCAGGAAAAAAGGGGTGTGGGAGAGAGAGTGGGGAGAGGGGCAGGGTGGGGAAGGAGAGAGGTTCAGTAACGCCCACGTACACACACTCACTCAAGCACGCGCACACCACAAACGCGCACCACGCACGCGCACAAACAACACACACACACACACACATACACACACACACACACACACACACACACCATACAAAACACGCACACATAAACACGGCATCGCAGACATGCCAGCACAACACACCGCACGCAAGCAAACAAGCCCACGACAAACTCTCTCTCTCTCTCCTCCTCTCGTCACTCTCTCTCTTCATCACTCATTCATCCTCTCTCTCTCTCTTTCATCTCTTATTCTCATCTCCTTTTATAACTCTCCTCCTCTGTCCTCTCTCTGTCTCTGTCTCTCTGTCACGGACCTCCTCTCTCTCTCCGCTTTGTCTCTCATCTGTTGTCTCTGTCTTCTCGTCTTCCCTTTTTTCCATGTTCGCGTCGCTCACTCGATATCCTAATCTCGTCGTTTCTCTCCTCTCTCTCTCTTATTCCTGCTCTCTATCTTCCTCTTCTCTCTCTCTCTCTATCTCTCTCTAATCTTGTGTCACTGTTCTTCAGCCAGCTTCATACACAAATTGTTTTTGGTTTTTTTTCTTTTTTCAATCACTACACACACACACCAAACACACACACACACACACACCACACACACACACTCACACTCACAGAGCGAGAGAAGAGGACGAGAGGAGCGAGAAGATGAGAGAGGAGGAGAGTAGAGAATTGAAAAATGGTAGGTAGGCACTCAAGGTCTGATCCAGACGCGTTGGGCTAATGCGTAGCGTCAGGACATCGCCGAGTCGTAGCCACGAGACCCCTCTTCTTCAATTGTCCCCCAACTTTGTTGTAATTCATTATCCATCAGCTTCAAATCATGCGTAGGGTGGTCTCAAAACTTAGCGCGATGTGGTGTGTAGCGTATGTGGACTAGTCCGCACGCAGTGACGACGCATCCTTGATGAAACTAAAAACTTGAATCTGATCTTGCTCGCTTGCTTGCTCACTCGCTCGCTTACGCGCGCTATGCACACATCACCCTTCTCTCTCTCTCTCCCTATCTCTGTCTCTGTCTTTCTGTCTGGCTGTCTTCTGTCTCTTTCCTCTTCTCTCTCTCTCTTCCTCTCACTCCTCCTCTCGGGGGGGCTCTCTCTCTTCTCGTCTGTGTGCTGTAGGGCACATCACAAACGGAGGACAAACTATGCGGAAGATGTTCTTAACCGCAAACCTTAGGTGGACGAATTCGCGGGGTATAGGGATTTCCCTCTGATCTTCCACCAAAGCTACATTGACAGGTCCCATTTTTCCTTGGGGTTTCTTGTTTGTACGGAAAAGAAGGTCGCCCTCTTTTGTCTTATGACTATAATCCCGTATTATGCTGCTCGCATCATCCACAACATGTGTATATTCAGACGAGTCTAGTCATATCGATATCGCCGTCGCTGGCCAGATTGTCAGACAGGGGCCTTCCTCTCTCTTCCTCGCTCTCCTCAGCTCTCTCTCTTCACCTCTCTCTCTCCCTCTCCTCCCCCCCCCCTCTCTCTCCCTCTCTCCTCTCCCCGCCTCTCAATCCCTCCTCACTCTCTCCCCCGCGTCCTCTCTCCCTCTCTCCTCTGTTCCTCTCTCTCCCTCTCTCTCTCGTACGTTTGTCAATCCTGTGGGTCTTACCTATAGATCTATGCTGGATCTTGACAGCAAACTTAAAGTGTCTTATAACGAATGTTTAGATCTGGCATTTGATCTGACTTGTTCATACACTACTTATTCTAGAAACCATAGCCACAAGACTCAAGGTTGTACCCTATGCAAAGGTGCAGTCGAAAAACGAAATGTTGTCCGTTTCTTCAACCAGCATAGATAAAAGGTTAAGAGAAAGTTTCATAGCTTCAAAAAGTCCTTTAATAATCCACTAAGTTTTCGTTTTTATCTCTCAAACGAAACAGCACATACAGTCCGAAAAAAATAGCACGTTTATTCATCGCGCAGGCTTAAAGCGCGGCAGATTGCTTATAACTTATGTATGTATGTGTATGTAAGGTGTTTCGTTTTTTTTGGTTGTTGTTGTTCTTGACTGTTTTTGTGTTATTGTTGTGGTGGTTTTTGCTGGCTGGTGGTGGTGGTTGGTACATGCTAGTCTTCGTCATCTGTTGTCGTCGTCATCCGTTTATGTTTTTATGCTGATAGTGTTTTTTGTTGTTTCTTGTTTTCTTAGAGAACAAGACACACACAACACAACACACACACACACACACACACCACACACACCAACACACACACACCCACACGCACACACACACACACACATACCAAAAGAAAGAAGAAGATGGACATTGAACGAGACCAGAGGATAGAGAGAGATAGGAGATGAAGAAGAGGATAGATAGAGAGATAGCCTAGAATGACGCGATATCTAATTTTGATCAAGGGGAATATTATTTTGGATCGTGGTATTTATGAAGAATTGGGAGGTATTGGGGAAAGAGAGAGAGAGATCATTCTCTGACACGACAAAAAACAACCACTCTGCACGTTTAGTCGTTCCCCTGTCTTCCTTACCACTCATGCCTGTCTACTGCATTTAGAAAACATCAACCACTTCACCGCACATTATCTCTCTCTCTCTCTCTCTCTCTCTCTCTCTCTCTCTCTCCTCTCTCTTGTTTGTCGTTTCTGTCCGTCCTATCATCTCTCTTCTCTCCTCTCCTCTATCTCTATCTATCTCTCTATCTCTCTATTCTCTTCTTCTTTATCTTTCTCACCTGGTCTTCCCCTCTCTCATCTCCCCTCCCACCACACACCTCTCGCTCTCTCTCTCTCTCTCTATATCTATCTCTCTCTCTTGTGTGTCTATCAGTCTTCACACTCGTCTCTGTCGGTCTGCCTGGTGATTGTCTGTCTGTCTCTTATGATATCGAATGTCTGTCTCTGTCTGTCTGTATATCTATCTTCTCTCTCTTTCTCTGTCTGTCGTCTCTTCTCTCTCTCACTCTCTCTCGATTCGCTTCTCTCTCTCTCTCTCCTCTCACTCACTCAACTCATTTACGAGCAATCACGAACAACAAATATACACAGTTAAACGCTCCGAGACGGCCAAAAACAAAATAGACTAAGGAAGGTGGGTCTGTGGGTGTGAGACCTCATCTCTGTCAGAGATACTGTGGACAGGACCATTGCCTGAGAAGTCTTTGATGCGGGGGCGCCAAAAAGCTGAGGTCTAGTTCTCGGTGTTTGTGTGTGTTGGTGTGCGTGTGCTGTGCGCGCGCGCAGCGTTGTGTTTGTTGTGTCGTGTGTGTGTGTGGTGTCGTGTGTGGGTGTGTATGTGTATGCGAACGTGTATGTGTCTATGTGTGTGGGGTGTGTTGTGTGTGTGTGTGTGTGTGTGTGTTGTGTGGTTGTGTGTGTGTGTGGTGTGAGTGTGGGTGTGAGTGTGTGTGGTGGTGGGCGTGTGCGCCGTGGGTGTTGTTTCATTAGGTAGGCGGACTCTCTCTGTCGGTCTGTCTGTCGTCGTCTGTCGGTCGTACGCACACGAGGTTGTTTGCAGCCCGCTGTGTTTCTGCTGGCGGGTTAAGGATGTTACCGGTCCTTCCTCACCCTCTGACCAATTTGAGTGTCAACTTGGCGGTGATGGGTACCCCAAGAAGTTCAGGACCATTCCAGCCACAGCTGATGTTCTGGTCGGAAAAACTCGCGGGATGATTTGGGTCAGGATTCACTCCGTGTGTGTGTGTGTGGTTGTGTGTGTGTGTGGTTGTGGGCGTGTGGGTTCGTGTGGTGTGGGTGTGTGTGTGGGTGTGTGTGTGTGCGTGCGTGTGTTGTGTGTGTGCATGGTGCATGTATGTGTGTGTGTGGTGTGTGTGTGCGGTGTGTGTCTAGTGTGTGGTGTGTGTGTGGTTGTGTGTGTGTGCGTAGGCGTGCGCTTCTTACGCGCGTTGGTGTGTATGTGTTGTTTTCCTTATTTTGTTGCGCGTACACGCATACAAACAAGGGAGAGTGCGGAGAGGGGATGGACGAGGAGAGAGACGAGAGCGGGCGAGGGAGATGGGGAGAGGGCGAGCGGGAGAGAGAGAGAAGACTTGAAGGGGACAACGTCCAAACAAAAGAGAGAGATCCGTAGTTTGCGGCGCTGTTCTCTCAACCTCCTCCTTACCATTCATGCCGCCCTACGCCGTCACCCTCATCCAAGTCCTTCTCCCTTCTTTTTTCGTCCTTTCCGCTCTCTCTCTGTCTCTCGGTCTCTCTCTCTATCTGTCTCTCTCTACGCGCTTCTCTCTCTCTCTCGGTTCGGACGGCTTAGCACTGCACATGACTCCTGTGAGAATACAAATCAAATCTCTAAATGAAATAAAAATTCTGAAAATGAAAGAAAGAAAAAGAACGAAAGAAAGAAAAAAAGGCTTATGACTGAAATAAAGACAGAAAGAAAAAAAGAAACGCAGGAAAGAAAACCAAAAAAGGAAAAGAAGCAAAGAACACAACAACCACAACAACAAAAAAAACTGTGTCAGGTAGGACTGGGGCTGACAAAAAGAAAAAAAACAAAGAAGAGGATCGGAAAGAAACGAGAAAGAAGCTAAAGGGAAATGTTTAACAGAGAACAGAACGGTAGGAAACGGAAAGAAAGGCAAACACAGAAGGAAAACCGTGGTATCATTCCACCCTTTGATGGCACCAGCACCAGCGACAGCACCACCAGAGATGTATGTATGTGGCGTCCCCAACAACACTGTCAGTGCTAACCCGGACCACTGTCTGGCTCTGGGGTTGGTACGTGAAGGTTAGTGGCAACAAGGGTGCTTCGAGGAAAGATCCGAGAAAAGACTGACTGGAGGAGATCAAAAGCAAACCGACGAGCAAGTCATGAAGATTTGTTAGCGACGAGTATTAGACCGACAAGAGACGAGAGAGAGAGAGAGAGAGATGAGAGAGGAGGAGAGGAGAGAGAGAGAGGGCGGGGGGACGAGAAGAGAGAGTTGAGACGAGAAAAAAACACTTGCGCGCGAGAGAGAGAGGGGGGGGGGGGGGAGTGATAGTGAAGGGGGAGAGAGTGGAAGTGTTAATAGCAGGGGAGAGTGATAGACAAAAGAGAGATGAGAGAGAGAGGAAAAAAGGTTTTTGTGATATAGAGAGAAAGGGGTGGGTGGTGGGAGAGAGGCGAGGAGGGGAGCCGGGACGAGGGAGGAGTAAGGAGGAGAGAGGAGTGTGTTGAGTGAGGGAGAGAGAGAAGTGTGGAACAAGAGAGTGAAAGGAGAGAGAAGGGAGTAGAAAGATAAAGGGGGGAGAGGAGAGAGAGAGATAGGGGAAGGAAAGGAAGGAGGTGAGAGATATTAAGGGGTGGGGAGGAAGGGAGAGAGAGATGAGAGAGCGGGAGAGGGGGAGGGGGAGGGCGGGGAATGCGGAGGGAGGATGGGAGAGGAGAGAGGGAAGAGAGAGAGGAGAGGAAATGAGGAAAAATAGTGAGAGAGAGTGAGGAGAGGGAAGGGGGCGAGTATGGGAGGGAGAGAGAGGGAGAGTGATAGGGGGGGAGGAAGACAAGGGTTTACCCCCCGACGGAGCAAGGGAGGGGAAGAAGGAAGAGACACAGAGGGAGAAAAGAAACAAGGAAGAGAAAGGACAGAGATGAGGACCAGAGAGAGAGGTCTTGAGAGAAGACAGAGACAAAACGTTGAGAAAGAGACAGACAGACAGACAGACAGACACGACAGACAGAGAGAGAGAGAGAGAGAGGACGAGAAGTGAGCAGAGAGGAGAGGCTCGCGGCAACAATCCCCCGGGAAATGGTGTTTGAAAGTCTACGAGGACTTAGAGTCCTGTCACACTCTGGTGTATGTGGAGAGAGAGTGAATGATTTGATTCACCAAATCTGCGGAGGCTTCACTGATCGGCCATAAATCAACCCCCCCCACCCACCCCCAGCCTGCGTCTACTCTCTCTCTCTCTCTCTCTCTCTCCTCTGAGACCAAACACACCCAACACCAAATTGGCATACTATGTATAAACAGAAAACCCGCAAACGAACATACACATGCATGGCCCCGGTACCCACGTATGCAGCGCACGTCTGAACGCGTGTGAACGAACGCGCACGCACATTCGCATCACTCACAGCAATTCCACCAACGCACACACCACACACAAACACACACACACACACACACCTTCTCCACTCACTCATGCCACGCATGTACATGCACGCATTCACACATGCGCGCGCGCGCACACACACGCACATGCAGACACACACTCTTAAATGTGTGAACGAATGCTCACGCACATGCGCACTCACTCACCACGCGCGCGCGCGCACACACACACACACCACACACACACACACACACACCACACACACACACACACACACAATTTCTCACACTCACTCATGCACGCATGCATGCACGCATTCACGCACGCGCGCGCGCACACACACACACGCACACACGCACAAGCACACACACACTCTCACTCAGTCACGCACCACATCTACGCGCGCATTTGCCACGCATGCATGCACGCACACGCCACAAACACACATACACACGCATGCACGCACGCACGCACACACACGCGCGCGCACACACACACACACACGTATGCACGCACGCACTCGCGCGGCACACTTCGCGCGCACCACACACACACACACACACACACACACACACACACACACACACACAACAAACACACACTTTCTCACACTCACCTCACTCATGCAACGCATGCAAACAAGCATTCAAGCCCATGCGCGCGCGCGCACCACACCCACACACAACACACACACACACCCAACACACCCACACACACACACCTCATCCTCAGTCACCGCACGCATCTACCGCGCGCACGCACGCATGCACGCTCGCAAACGCACAAACACATACACACGCATGTGCACGCCAGAACACACACACACAAACACAACACGCACACACACACACACACACCGCATGCACGCACGCAACGCACGGCGCACGCACGCACCACAGTCCGCACGCACACAACACACACACACACCACCACACAACACACACACACCAACACTCACAACACACAGCACACAAACACACACACAACCACACCACACACACCACGATTCTCCCTTCCGCTGAACCCCAAGACACCTGTACCCCATTGTACCCAGCCTCTTTTTCCCCTTTTCCTCGCCCTCGCTCCTCTCTCTCTCTCCTCTCTCTCTCTCCTCCTTCTCTCTCTCTCTCTCTCTCTATGTCCCTTCTCTCGCCTTGTCTCTTTCTCCCTCTGTTTCTCTCTCTCCCCTCCTTCCCCTATCTCTCTCTCTTCATGTTGTTAGCTCTGCTCACTGTGGTAGCGCTGACTCGCAAGGGTCTGATGCAGCCCTAGCCCTTTTTTTTTTTTTTTTTTTTTTTTTGCCTGGCCTTTTGGAATCCATTCGCTTCAGTGGTCAGATCAAACTCAAACGGACACATACGGTTCGGTGGGCGATCAGACAAAATAGGGCGGGATCATAGAAATGAGTCACAGATGGAGAAAGAGATGAGAGAGAGCGAGAGAGACGAAGACGAGCACCCCGAGAGAGCCCCCCCCCCCCGAACCCCAGGTGGGGAGGGTGATATCAGTAGGGTGGTGATATCGCACAGCAGCTTATAGCCAGAGAGAGAGAGAGAGTGGGGGACGGGGGTGATACGTCATGGTAATGCTTTTCTTATATGCCCAGAGAGGGAGAGGGTGGGGAGAGGGTGATGCGTGATGGTAAGAGCTGCTTATAGCCCAGAGAGGAGAGAGGTTGGGGAGGGTGATGGTAATGTTGCTTATAGCCCAGAGAGAGAGGTGGGATGTAATTGCCTTATGCTCCTTATAGCCCAAGCCGACCGCAAAGAAGGACATATAGATGGGCCGTCACGGACGTCGGGAAGAAGAGGGTAAGAGAGGAGTTGTAATCGAGAGGTAACATACAGAGCTGTGGTGGCAGAGAAGGGGACATAACTCGGAACGCTTCGCGAAGGGGGGGGAAGGGGGTGGGAGAGGGGGGGAGAGTAGGGGGGGGGGTTTGGGTGGGAGAGTGGAGGGGAGAGCGAGGGGGGAAGGGTGTTGTGGAATTGTAATGTTGTTATAGCACCAGGGGACCGCAAAAAGGGACTATATGGGCCCGTAGTCGGAGGTGGGGAAGAAGTGTAGAGAGGGAGGGTTGAGAGAGGGGATGGGGCAGGGAGAAGGGTGATGTACTTGCGAGCCAGGGCCGAGCGAGGGGCGAGAGAGAGATGAGAGGTTGAGCCCTACATGTCTCCGAATTCTTCGTTAGAGGTCAGAGCGACGAGACGAGATGAGAGAGGGAGAGACGAGACTGGAGGACGAGATTCTCGCCTCTTCGCTACAGACAGACAGACAGACAGACAGACAGTAAGTAAATCCGTTTAATTAATCCTCTGGTTCATGACAATCGGATAGTTGGGAGTAACAATCATTTAAGGATGCCTCGTCCATCCATCTGCGTATCACTGAGACTTTGTAATCTGAGACTTAAGAGAGCGTTGTGTTTATACATCAGGATTTAGCAGTCAGTTCAGCACTTGTCACAAGCTAAGACTAAGGAGAGATAAACAGTGATGGGTGATGGAAGTTCTCAAGCGTTATCAACTCCTTTCTCAGTTCTTCACAGTTCGGGCATATAAACAAACAAACAAAAAACTAACTTTATTTTTCAAATACATTGCAACAACAAGGACAATAAAACCCATCGGCATTATGTTTCATTTATCCCGTACTCGTATCGCTGTATATTAATGGGGGTAATACCAATCTATACTTAGCAAGGCGAAATAATTCAAATGTTTTTCAGATGCTTTGAATGAATCGAGGTATGGAAACTTGGATTAAGTCGAAAGAAAGAAGTCATGGTTTTTTCAACTCAGCATGCTGAGTCCTATCTAATGAACTCAATCAGCAGTGTTTGAATTTTGATATAAACAACCCGTATATACCCGATACTTTGTGCTTCACAATGCAAAAAAGCAAAAAAAAAAAAAGGAAAAAAAAACGTTGTTATTGACATGCTACATTATAAACACAACATTTTCCAAGTGACAAATTTGCGTTTTGAAGTGAAAACAAAACGTGTGTTGTGTGTGTGGTGTGTGTGTGTGGTGTGTGTGTGTGTGTGTTGTGTGGTGTGTGGTGTGTGTATCCATCCATC
>JADBJO010027002.1:0-7500 GCA_016801955.1 Conus betulinus | reverse complement strand
CTTTGATCCTGCCAAAAGCAATGCTCTCTCTCTCTCTCTCTCTCTCTCTCTCTCTATCTCTCTCTCTCTCTCTCTCCCTCTCTCTCTCTCTCTCTCTCTCTCTCTCTCTCTCTTCTCTCTATCTCTCTATCTATCTCTCTCTTGCAATATTCTACAGAGACACTCACAGACACAGTCACACAACACAACACATACACACACACGCACGCACGCACACACGTACATACGCACGCACGCACGCACGCACGCACGCAAGACAGAGAGAAAGGGAGAGACAAACAGACAGACAGACAGCAGTCAGACAGACAGACACTCACACACACGCCACGCACGCGCGCGCGCCTGCACACACACACACACACACACACACACACACACACCACACACACACACACACCACACACACACACACAACCACACGCACACGCGCACACACACACACACACACACACACACACACACGCACACACACACACCACACACACACACACACACGCACACACACGCACACACACACACACTGGCACACACACACACACACCTCAAACACGCATACCTGTCCGTCACCCCACACGCCCACCCCCACACCACACACCCACACACTCTAGTCATTCTGTTACACACACTGACTTTGGGCACACACACTGAACGCATGTCGCACGCATTCGTCTTTTTGGCATATTGGACTCGCTCACTCCAGTGGTCAGATCATTCACTGGAACCACGCCGCCGCTTCGGCGGTCAGTCCGAAATGGGACTAGTCATTCAAAGTTAAAAGAGAAACTGACTTTGGGGCAAAGAGAGAGCTGGGAAAGAAAGTCGAGGGCATTCGAGAAAGAAGGAGACAGAGGAGAGAGAGAGAGAGAGAGAGAGAGAGAGAGAGGAGGCGGAAGAGGCATCCGCTTCGGCGGTCAGAGAGAAGAGGACTGGGTCAAAGAAAGAGAAAAGGCGGGAAGGAAGAAAGGGAACTGGGAAAGTAACGGAAGAAAGGAAGAAAAAAAATAAAAACTCGAGAGAGATGAGAGAGAGAGAGAGAGAGAGAGAGAGAGAGAGAGAGAGAGAGAGAGAACACGCAAAGTACCTATTCGTCTTCCTCTCATGCCTTCCTTTCGACCCGTTTGCCCCACAGTACACTCTTCTGCACCGGACTGCACGGCACTTCCTTGTGCTACAGCGTAGTCCTTGGCTCTGCCCGTGTGTTGCAGTATGATGCGTTGCTGTTCACGTCTTGTATTAAACCATGTTGTCGTTAAAACGGATTACTCGGTGAGATTAAGGATGCTCTTCCGGACGAGCCATAGTATGGTATTTTTTCTTTTTTTTTTTTTTTTTTTTTTTTTTTTTTTTTCTTTTTTTTTTTTTTTGGGGGGGTGGGGGGTAAGAGAGGAGGTGAATGGAAAGACCAGTGAGGAACCGTGAGACGTGGGAGGAGGGAGGGGGAGGGGGGAGGGGGAGGGGGAGGGTGTGTGTGCAACTCTCCTTTCTCTATCTTTCAAGTTCTTCAGAGGAATTCAGCTTTGGAAAATGCTCATGTTGTCGTTACTGAGTCATAGTGAAGAGGGTGGACATTTTTTATCTGCTTCATCAGAGACTGGAACTGTGGACCTGGTGAATGTCCACCTTCCTGGACGAATGAGTGTCAATCCAATGGGCCACCGTCACCCAACACATGACATCGAGGACCTGGGCTGGGTGTTGATCTGTGTGTGGAACAGCTGTCTGATAACGTCACTTCTTCTTCTTCTTCTTCTTCTTCTTCTTCTTCTTCTTCTTCTTCTTCTTCTTCTTCCGGTATAGAGCCGAGCCGTTTGGGCGTAAAGGCTCTGCGTTGTGGCGTTGTCGCTTTGCTGTGCCTCAGGCCTAGTTGGCTTGATGAACTGATTTAAAACCATGTACATGGGTTTGATGGGAGGGTTCAGGGAGAGACTGGGGGTGGCTGCAGGTAGTGGGGACTGCAGCTCAGGCGGCGCCTGAACGCCTCCAGTGTAGGTGCTGATGTGGTGGTGGTTGGTAATTGGTTCCACTCCCTGATGGTGCGGGGAAAGAAGGACTGATACAGAACTGGATGGGTTACCCGCTCCTGGTGGATTTTCTGTGTGCCTCTAGTCCGTTTGTCTGAAGGGCGATAGAATGTGGTGGGGTTGAGGTCTACCAGCCCATGGTGAATACGGTAGAGCATCATTAGCCCATTAAGGTGCCGGCGCTCTTCGAGGCTGTCCCCACTTGAGGTGTTCAAGCAGTCATGTCACGGCGCCTGGTGTCCTGTCGTGGAAATTATTGCAGGCGTATCTCGCCGCTCTCCTCTGGACCTTCTCCAGGAGTTGGGTGTCTTGCTGTAAATTTGGATCCCATACGGTGGAGCTGTATTCCAGTGTAGGTCTGACCATGGTGGTGTACGTGGCAGCTTTGATCTCTTGGGTGCAGTCCCTGAAGTTTCTTCTGAGAAAGCCCACCGTTCTGTTCCCTTTGGCTGCCACTGTTTTCCCACGTGTCGGGTCCAGGAAAGATCATCCGCCATGGTCACGCCTAGGTACTTGCTGGAGCTCACCGTGTCCAGTGTTTGTCCGTGAAGGGTATAGGCTGTCTGTAAAATTCGCTTGTGTCCCACTGGAGAGACTCGGATGGTGTTGCACTTGCTTGCATTGAAGCTCATCTGCCAAGTGTTCTCCCAGTCTTCCAAGTGAGTGAGGTCGGCTTGTAGCAAGACTTGGTCCTGGGCGACTGCAGATCTTCCTGTAGAGGAGACTGTCATCTGCGAACAACCTGGTGTGTGAAGCCTTTACTACTACTGCCCAAGAGTTTTTCCCTCCGCCAAGCAGCTTATGATTTTACACGCGTTTGTTGGTCGGTTGTGTGTCTGTCAGCAAAATTATTCCGACACAGACAAACAAAAAGTCCTTACTTGTCCGATTGCCAGACAAGTGCAAGCCTTTACCTGTCCCGGCTGTCTTTCAGGATAGTCTGCGCTTGACAGTTCCGTTGAAAAGGGGGGATGGGGGGGGGGGGGGGGGAGGCAGAGAGACACAGAGAGAGGGAGAGAGAAAGAGAGTGAGACAGAAAGACAGAGACACAGATAGACAGAGAGAGAGAGAGAAACACAGAGAGAGAGAGAGAGAGAGAGAGAGAGAGAGAGAGAGAGAGAGAGAGAGAGAGAGAGAGTACAAGCTAGTTTATGTTGTCGGTGGAAGGTCATTTCGGTTTAGCTCATGTTTCCCCACCCACCTAACACCCTGCCTTCTTCTTTCTCCAGTCTAGACCGTCTCCCCCCCCCCCCCCCCCCCCCCCCCTCTCCCACGGGAGAGTCTGAGTGCCAGATGTCTAACATGTCCCCCTTCCAAAGTGTTCCTGTCTTTCATGAGTCAAAAATGACAGAGAGTAAACGGTCTGATCACAGAAGACTCAACCGGATGAAGTCAGACGAACAGTCCTCTCAGGACATAGCAGAGTACAGTAACTTACCCAGCCGTTGTGGCGAAGTAGTTAGCATCGCGGTCTACCGGCTGAGAGGGTCGTGGGTTCGATTCCTGTTGTAACCAATTTATTTGGGGTAATTCTGTACGCCGGCCAGGTCCTATCCGGGGCTGAGTTTGCTATGTGGCTCAGCTTGGAAGACTGGGGGTGGGGTGGGTGGCGACACGCATGCGAGTTTCATCTTCATCATGTAATCTGAGAGTCTTCTTCACATTTCCTGACCAGCTGCAGGTATCTGTATCTCTCGGGTCTGGTTGACGTCGGGTTAGGAATGGACGTAAGCGTACAGCTCTGTTACGCTGCCTGGGACAGCAATGGAAACCTGTAGCATCCTCTTCGTCATCCGCTTCTTCGATGATTAGTTTTAAAAGAAACGTCTCAAATTCAGTGGCCATTCGTGACCTCAGTTTCAATTTGCTCTCTACGTCTGTGCCCTTAGTTAGGTTCTGTCCGGGTCGCCCGTATCGGCCAATTCATGGGGACTGTCGTGGCACGGACATGGTGACGCCCTCCAGAGGGAGAACTCACTATACTCTCACTCATCCTGTCTCTGCGTCCAACCAGTTCTTGTCGTTGGCAAGGGACTTAGTACGTGGCTTCCCCACGAACGTTGAATCAGAATCGGCAAACTGTACACTACTGAAATGCCCCGGTAGCGGTGCGGTGTCTCCTCAGGCGGGTTGCCTCTTGACGACGTATGATTGACTGCTCCCAGTGTATTGGTGGATCGCCGGTGCCGGGGTTCCGGCGGGATATGGCAGGGTGTGGCTGTGGATCAGAAGTCTGAGGAAGCGGCGTGGGTGCAGAGCGGTTTACGTTTCTTGGAAGATGAGGTGGGGGGGGGGGAGAAAAAAAAAACGAATACAGCACTGGATGCACAGGTGACATTTTGAATAACAGAAGTGTTTGTCTGCTCTTACCTATGCTTACCTGTACCACTATTGTTCAAGAAACAAGCAAAGATGAGACGCAGAGAAAGGAGGGTACATGCATTTTTTTTTTTACACGGGCACACTTGCCAAATAAATTCTAATAACTGGCATTAATCCTGTGTACCCACGTTGTGGCCGAGATTAAATAGGAAAAAGAGAGTATACAGTACTTTTTAACATAATACACATACACATACCCACACACACACACACACCCTTGCGCATACCTTCATATGATATATATACCATTAGTTCCCTAGTATTTTGGTATAAGGTGACCATTTTGTTAAGTACGTTGCATAATTCATCTCCATTAAGGACATATATTTCTCCATCTTATGTCTATAGTCCAGCTCCTTCAAAAATATGTTTATATTAGGTTTTGTTTTGTTAATTCTACATTTATATACAAGAAATATTTTCCCATTAAAATTATCAGGTCTAGCATATCGTCGGTTTTTTGTTTTCTCATCCGTACCAAATAATATAATCTCCACGTTAAGGGATAATCTTACACAGTGTGAACAGTTAACTTGCAGAACCCTTTCCAGGTCTTTCCAGAAAATACGGGTAAACTCACATTCCCACAGATAGTGGTTAATTGAGTCTTTCTCTCTAATGCAGAAATTACATTTGTCGCTATCAATAATTTGCATACTTTTCAGCACACTGTTTGTTACCAGAATTCTGTGGCATATCTTAATTTGGAACCATTTCAGTTTTGTTTCTTTAATTTTCTTAATCCTTTTCAGTACCTCTACCCAATCAATTGGTATATTAAGACATTGTTCCCCACTTGATAAATGCACTAATGTTAAGAACCTCATTGGCTTCCACCATAATATCGTAATAAGCACGTGATCCTTTATTAATACTACAAATTTTTTGAAGTGCTAAAGTTTTATCATTACCAATGTTACTATCTAATTTCAATCTTCGTTTCTTTGTATAAGCTTTGATCGAATGCACGCAACTTAATGAGTTAAAAATTGATATGAAGGCCCATTTTCTCCGACAGTTCATGGCAACTTAGAAAAGTTACCATCCTCATCAAGTAAATGTTTAACTAGAAATATATTGTTCTGCATCCATTTCTTGTAAAAAAACGGTTTTTTTTCTCCTACTTTGAACTTTTCATTACAAAAATAGGTTCAGCGGCTAAATCTGTACTCTCAGTTAATTCTACCTGTTTGCAGAATCTTTGATACGACTGAAAGACGCCTTTTCCAAATCTGTTTATAACATTACTTTCAACAAATCTGTCAGGGCCATATGCGTCAATGATACCTATTTCGGGACATAATGAATGTAATATTATTTTCCACTTGTGGTCGTGCATGTACACCTTCCGTATCCAGGCGATTTTTAAGGAGCTGATATATATTTTCAGGTCGGGTATACCTATCCCTCCTTTATGTATATTATGTATTGAGTATTTTCTTTTAATTTTATCGTTTTTGTTATTCCAAACAAATTTGAAACACATTTTCTGTAATGAAGCGATCTGGGAATCAGGAGGATTCGGTAAGAGGATCCATAAGTACACCAGTTTTGATAGCACTAAAGATTTGAGCACAGCTACTCTACCTAATGGTGTTATTATTCTTTTTGACCATATTTTGAACAGGTTTTGGACTTCTGCGAATTTGTATTTCATATTAATTTCCGTCATATCTGATAAACTATTCGTAAACCACAGTCCTAGAGAATTTGAACTGTGAGGGGTTCCATTCCATTTTATAGTAGGGTAAATATGTTTTCGTGGAATTTTTCTCTGTACCTAACCAAACATTAAACGTTTTTTCATAGTTCAATTTGAGTCCAGATATTTGCTGAAATTCATAAAGGTTTCTAAATAGTTTTTCATATGATTTCTTATCTCCTTCTAACGTAAAGGTAGTGTCGTCGTCTGCAAACTGATTTATTTTGAATTCTGTGTTTTCTATCTTTATGCCTTTGATATCGGGGTCTTGCCTTATCTTGGTCGCTAGTATTTCTACGCACAAAACAAATAGATATGGGGATATAGGGTCCCCTTGACGGCAACCTCTTCCAAGTATGAAACCTGAAGACACTTTCCCATTCACTATCACGTAAGACTTTATTTTATTGTAAAAAGATGCTATCCATCGTTGAATACCTTTTCCGAATCCGAATACAGCCAGAATTTTACTCATGTATGACCAGTTAATTGAATCGAATGCTTTTTCGAAGTCGACAGAAATTAATAACCCTCGTAAGCGATTCACTTCTAAATAATGTATTAAATCGTATATTGTTCGTAAACTATCTCCTATGTATCTTCCTGGAACGAAGCCCGTCTGGTCCTCGTTTATGAGCTTTGGTAGAACATTTTTTATTCTGTTTGCAATACAAGCTGAAGCAATTTTGTACGTTACATTTAAAAGTGAGATAGGTCTCCAGTTCTTCAAGTATTCTCGCGGTTTCTCTCCTTTCGGAAGACCAATTATTATTCCTTCTTTTTGTGTTACAGACATTCCTCCATTACTGTATCCCTCATTTAGAGAACGGACAACAAAATTTCCTAATTGTCTCCAGAAAAATTTAAAGAAATTTACCGTCATGCCGTCTGTTCCAGGACTCTTATCATTTTCCATCTTTTCTCTCTCTCTCTCTCTCTCTCTCTCTCTCTCTCTCTCTCTCTCTCTCTCTCTCTCTCTCTCTCGCTCTCTCACACGCACGCATGCATGCATGCATGCACAATAACACAGACATACACATGCATGCACACACATACGCGCGCACCGCGCGCGCACGTACAAGCACACACACACACGCGTGCGCACACACACACACACACACACACACACACACTCACACACATATGTGTGTGTGCGTGTGTGTGTGTGTGTGTGTTGTGTGTGTGTGTGTGTGTGTGTGTGTGTGTGTGTGTGGGAGTTGAGAGAGAGAGGAGAGAGAGAGAGAGAGATGAGAGAATTTGAGAGAGAAGAGAGAGAGAGAAGAAAGGAGAGAGGAGAGAGAGAGATTGGCCCTACGTTTCCTGAGTATAAAAATAGGAGATCAGATCGGGAGGGGGGGGTGGGGGGGGGGGGGCGAACAATAAATCAACAAATGA
>JADBJO010027001.1:17500-21865 GCA_016801955.1 Conus betulinus | reverse complement strand
CACGTCAGAAAGCTAAAATTCAAAGTTCTAGTTATTGCTTCAAACCTTGGCTAGTATTTGCAGTCCAGTCATTTGGATTCCATGAGAAAGCGTTAAGAGAGAGAGAGAGAGAGAGAGAGAGAGAGAGAGAGAGAGAGAGAGGGAGAGAGAGAGAGAGAGAGAGAGAGAGAGAGAGACAGACAGACAGAAACAGAGAAAGACAGAGAGACAGACAGACAGACAGAGAGACAGACAGACAGACAGATAGGCAGACAGAGACAGAGAGAGACGGAGAGAGAGAGAGAGAGAGACACACACACACACACATGTTTAATGTTGACAGAAGAATCCGGGTTTTATTTCTTAAACATGAATCACCAAAACTTAGCAAAACTAGGGAAAGCCAGCCTATGTAGCGCCGTACAGTATTCTGGTCCAAGTCTCCTTACACTGCTTTTAGTTTTGACTTGGATGTAGGATTGAAGTTCTGGTTTGGCTCAGATGTATTCCCATCCGCAGATCTCATGGGATTCAATCTCATAATGATTATAGAAAAAAAAAAAAGAAAAATACAGAAAAAAAAGACAGACGAAAAGAAAGAAAAGCTAAAAAAAAAAAAGAAAAAAAGAAAAACTGGGGCCATTTTCCAGCACTCAGACATGGCCAGGTTTGATTTGAGTTTCATTTGATCATATTCAGTCTTGTAATCACTCTTCTTAAAAAGAAACCAAACAAAGAAACACACACACACACACACACACACACACACACACACACACTATCGAACTGTTTCCCAGCACTCAGTTTGGGTATTTTGAGTTTTTACCTCAGGATGTGCTTAAACCTCAGGCTAAACAGAAACAGATCAGTGCTACAATGGTTGTAACAGGGGAAAACCCAAAGAGACGTGATGATTTCAGACAGCCCAGCGGCAAACGGACTGAAGCTGTTCTGGTCATGCATGACGAACATCGAATGGTGTCTACGTGGGTCGTTAAGCCTGTCGTTACACGAAAATGGGTCGTCATGAAAATGTTTCACGAAGATGTTGCAGTTTAGAATTACCGTGCAGCAGAGTTTGCTTTCACATCCAGGCGTCGTGTTCATTGCTACACACACACACACACACACACACACACACACACACACACACACAGAGCCAGACAGGGAGACAGACAGAGAGACAGAGATTTTGAGACAGAATAGATGTCCGCTAAAAATCCCCTCTGAAGCTTTCGCTTACTGTGTGCTTACTGAGTCCCCACACTGACCAGTCTCTGGGTGGGCTCAGCCAGTTCGTGACAACACAACAGTTCATATTCTACCATTGCCTGTGTACCCCACCTCTGTCCTCTTTCCCCCTTCACGACAGGACACGAGCTAGGAGCTGGGGTTTGGAGGCAGCAGGACGCAGAGGGAGCGGACACACACACCATCGTCATGCTGCCTTTCATCCTGTGTTTCCTTTTTGCAGCCTCCGAGGCAGGTAGGTCTACACCTATGTATGGGGGTGAAGGGATGTGGGGGGGGGGGGGGGGGGGGAGTTAGTGGGGCCAAAGGGGGAGAGTGGGGGGGGGGGTATGGATGGACCAGAAGAAATGGTGCCTCTCTCTCTCTCTCTCTCTCTCTCTCTCTCTCTCTCTCTAGTCCATGCGATCTCCTCTCATTGAAAGGGGTTATAGCCTATTCAATAAACTTGCGTGTCAGTGTCAGTGTCTCTCTGTCTGTCTCTCTCTCTTTACACACACACACACACACACACACACACACACACACACACACACACACACACACACACACACACATAATCAGCACCATTACTCCTAGTCTCATCATTTATGTATGTATGTATGTATGTATGTATGTATGTATCTGTCTGTCTGTTTATCTATCTATTGATCTGTCGTCTATCTGCCAACCTACTTACCCATCTATCTATATACATTTGTGTACACATATACATATATGTCCTGTAAGTTATCGAATTTAATGCTAAATAGGCCTACCACACACGCATGCATGAGTGCACGTGCGCTCTGATTCATGGTAACGGAAGAAGGAGTAACATCCAAGAATGTCTGTTGAAATGTAACTATTGTTACAATATTGATTTGTGCTAAAGATTTCGTGTCAAACCTGGAAAGCTATAAGCACGATGAATGATGAGCAGGAGTCGTTAAATGACCATCTAGAAACATTGCATATAGAATCAATTCAAGTGATTGTTAAAAAAAAAATAGGAGAGAGAAAGGAAAGAAAAAGTAGGGTGTATTTATCTATTCAAAAGTTATCAGTTTTACGTATACTTTATTTCTACTGGCAGTTTGCGACGTTGGCAAATCTCTCTCACTTTTGATACTATTAGGCACACTTGATTTGCATGGATTAGGTACAAATATTCTGAAAGATTCATGCCCCCCGAACCAACGACACACTGGCAAACGTATTATTATATGGATTTCGTGTTTAAAAAAAATCCATCTGATTTAGCGAAGCGAAAGCTATTTCTCCTGCAAATTAGATCGACTAGATCAATTTCAGTTTTATCTATTCTATCAACCTACTGAAAAACACTAACTGGAGTGTCTTCATTCTTACCTTTTCCTACAAACAATTTAATCCAGGAAGAGTACTTTGTCTTTGGCGCTAATCATTGTTGTCATGCAGCCCCCTTCAGCGTATCGATGGTCTGCGATACAAGATAAAATGAAAATGAATTTACTGGCATTGTTTTCCTAGATCTTGAAAAAAGCCTTTGATTTAAATCATCACTGTTTGAAAAATTAGTTCTTTGCAATTCTGTCAATCACGCCGCAATTTATTTATCTCGTGACATCTTTTCTGTTACGAATAAGTCAGTTGTGGTAAATAAGTATACGTCAAGCTTATCTCTGTCAGAATTTGAGTGCTACAAGGATCTACTGAGAGAGCCCCCCCCCCCCCCCCCGTCCCCACCTTTGTCTATTATTTAAGCGACTTATCCTGTTCTCTTAAAGGTAATTGTAAAACGACTTCAGGTGACACATCTACTCCATCAAGCGATTTAGAAGCTTGTAAACTTGCGAAAAACTACAATATGATATTTTAAAAAAAACTAATGGATTGGGCCAAAGTAAACAATATGTCCAAAAATGCCTTTAAAACCGAGTGCATGTATATCAAGCCCAACGAAAAGACAAAAAAAATGATCTAACAGTTCAAATCATTGTTTATATATGATAATAACATTGAAGATGCTGGATGTCATCATTGAAAAAGAGTTATCTTGGACTGACCACACCGCGTCCCTAGTCAAAAATCTTCCCCCGGAAAATATTTCAAATGTCTGAAATTGAAAATTCGTCGTTGTCCAGTTGCTCATGATATTCTTTTGCACCCTATTCTGTCAATGACTGACCATGCGTCAACCTCATGGAACAGCCGCAGTTACACTTACAACTAATTCACCGTTGAAATGAAGTTTCGCCGAGGACCATAAGCAACCCAAGACTTTAACTTTCCACATTAGACTTTCTTTTTTTTCAACCAGTCGGTAAACATGCAACTGTTATGAATGAAATGTTTGAAAAAGATTTGAGGCTCTGTCGAAACTAAACATCATAGACATCATCTTGTAATATCATTTCCAATTCCAGGAAATAGTCCACACAAATGTACGTTTATATATATATATATATATGCTAGTGGTAGTTTCTGGAACAGCTTATCTACAACGCTTAGAATTTAGAAAAAAAAAATATGAAAAACTATTTAGCAAGCGGCATTCAAAATGCGGAATACAGTTTCAACCACTGATGTTTCTTCCACATAACACATTCTGTCTCTACCTCATGTATATATGTATGTATGTACGTACGTATGTGTATATGTACGTACGTACGTACGTACGTACGTACGTATGTATGTATGTATGTATGTATGTATGTATGTATGTATGTATGTACGTACGTATGTATGTATGTATGTATGTACGTACGTACGTACGTATGTATGTATGTATGTATGTTTTCTATCTATTTATTCATTCATTTATCATTTGCTCGTTATGTCTTGATCTATTTCATTTCGTGTGTGTCTGTATGAGCGTTATGTTCTGTCATTGTATGCACAGCTGTGGGTTAACAAGCTACAAGGAGAGCAAAAGTTTGCATATCTGAACATTCTTTCTACAAATTTCATGCTGATATTGTGCCACTACTTTCTTTACACATCTTTTTTTCTTCTTCTTAACTTCATTTAGGATGGCTTGATGGTGAAAAAAAAGGTAAACAGCTTCAGCTTATTCAATGGACTATCACAAAGGAAAGTTTTGACTTGGCAAACGAGTCCACACACACACACACACACACACACACACACACACACACACACTCACGCACGCACGCA